>KZ678482.1:16892-97326 GCA_003019895.1 Coniella lustricola | reverse complement strand
GCTCCGCTGTCTAGGAGCGCCTTATATATCTTTCCTTTAATGCTGATATCGATTCGTAGATGTGCGTGTGCTGTAGTGTCTGTTGCGCAGAGGGACTTTGTCGGTAGTCCTGATCGCTTGATGTCCCTTATAGGCGATCTTGCTCTTTTGGGTGCGCTTTCTGTATATCGCGTGCGTTGCGTGCTGCTAACTGGGCGAGTTCTTTGGCCTTAGTTATTCCTTTGGTACGTATAGCATATTGCCGTTCTTGTTAAAGCTTGATTCTGTGCCAATCCCGCGCTTTCTCTGGGGCGTGGATTGTGCATTCTGGTGTCTTGCACTGGTACTATCGGCGGTACTTCTTCGTGCATTCCTTAGGGTAATTGTCTTTAAGTCCGATATATGCATATGATTTTCCAATGTCGATAGGGGCGTAGTATTTATCGTTACTGACTGTAATTGCGACGATACGGTACTCTAGTCGTCGAACTGGAAACTATTCGTTCTAGGCTTTAAGGCTAAAGTATATTCTATAGTTAAAGTAAATATATAAAAACTATACTAGCTAGTAATACTGTTTGTAAAGTATATTAATTCGTAGGTCTTCGCCTTATATTACTATATAGTCGTAAACCGTAACGCTTCTAAAAACATCTCGGAGGGTTATTCCTTCGACGATAAATTCGGCGTTCGGTCGGTCCGAGGCGTCTTCTATATCCGCCTCTGAGGTAGTATCTATAGGGGTATCTTATCCTATAGTGGACGCTTATATGCTATCGTCTCTGAATTCTAGGTATTCTTCTATAATAATTGCCTGCTCCCTGGTGAGAGGTCGTGCTAGGAGAATATCTAGTTCCGAGGAATATTCCGAAGTATTATCCTAGTCTTTCTTATTTCTAGGTTTCTAGGGATACTATCCTAAGCCCTCCTTTGCCGAGAGGTGCGTTACGTAATTGTCCTGGTAACAGAATATCCAATAAAGGAGTCCGTAAGGGATATCGTCCGACGCTTACTCTGGAAGGTTATCCTGGCTGGGAGTGGAAATATCCTTTCTCGTTATTATATTAACTTATCGTAAGGCCTTGCTAGCCTATCGTCCTAGGGGTACTAGTTGGAATTATCGTTCTTTCTTAGGTTAACGATATTCTCGTGCAAAGTGGCCTTTCTTGCTATAGTTAAAGCATTCCTTACTTATAGGCTTCCGGTTAGCAGCGTCTAGCTCTATCGGGCCTGCGTATATACTACCGCTAAGCGCTATCGACCTATAACTAGTACGCTAGGGTGCCTAAATCCTTCTGGCGGTATTGGCTGTTGCTCGCTAGGTAGTATAGCTTCCTCCTTTCTTACTCTTCTCTATTCGCCGTTTATAGAGGCGATTATCGATACGGATAGCGTTATTAGTAAATGTCGTAAAGCTTTCCGGCCAATCCCGCTTAGAGATTTCGTCCTTAACTTCATCCTTCAATCCTCTATAGTAGTATTCTATAAGACTAGTATCCTCCTATAGTAGTCGTACTAAAAGCTGCTTAAACCTAACCGTATAGGCTAAAGCTGACTTTATTTATTTGAGTTCTATAAGTTATTATGCGATAGTTCGTTCTTCGTTAGGGTCCCCAAATATTTCCTTAAGGATCCGCTCAAATCCTACGAACGAATGGAATATATCCTTAGTGGCCTGCTTACGTTCTCTGGGGTCGTTAAGATACTCTAGGTGGTTACGAAGCGAAGGTTCGTACCAAATAAGAGCGTCCTTCTCAAAACGTATTCCAGCTAAGACTACCTTATCGGCTTCCGTAGTAAACTGGTTTTAATTATACAGGAAGTACGCCTTATAATAGGTAAGGAACCCCTAAAGTATCTTCTGGTTGCCGTCGTATATAGCGGGTTTATCCATTTTATAGCCGTTAGAGTTATAGTAGTGAACATTAGTGATTATAGTATTATTATCGCTATTATAATATATAAGTTGCAGTGCCTAGTTCGTAAGCTATTATTACTAATCGGTAAGTTATTCTTCTTAAGACGCAATTTACTCTTCCTAGGTTATAATAGTTATATTCTATTACTCGATTTATACTTATATCTGGGTAATATACCGTTGGAAATTATAAAGTTCCTGAATAACTTATTCTGCTGTAAGCTCGCGTAGAGCTAGGGTAGATAAAGTAGGAGTCTAAGGAGCTATATCTATACTTAGTATTGCTTAAAGGGTATACGTAGACCGTTCTGAATAAGAGTTATGAAAATGTAATAATCCTTGCCTGTATCCCTGATACTGGAAGTCTCTGTAAATTGTATATTAGCAGATGAAGGAGGTATTACCTTTAGTTCACGTGCTGAACAATATCAAGTACGTTTTGCTGTCTATATCGATTATCGATACAATAGATCAAGAGGGATTACCCTATCTATTCTTAAAGAGATTCACTTGTCTTAAGAACGATGCTTAGATTTACAACTGAAGATTATAAGGAAACTATCTAAATCAAAGTGCTGAACTCCTATCCTTATATCCTTCCGTTGTTCTTATGGTTGGTGAGTGGCTTATCCAAGCTTACTGTTGCTTACTGATGCTTACCGATACTTACTGGCGTTCCGGTGAGCAGCCGTGAGCTGCATGGTATCCCTAACCCTGACATTAGGTAATCCGATATAACGCTGACATAAGAGATCCTGCCGGTCCGCCGAGGTTCCGAGCTCGTGCCATGTTGTGTTGGCCTGTTCCTGTGACCTGCATAATCGTGGGTCATAACAAACGATGCTTAGATTTACAACTGAAGACTATAAGGAAACTATCTAAATCAAAGTGCTGAACTCCTGTCCTTATATCCTTCCGTTGTTGCTGTGGCTCTTCTGGATTATCTTACGATCCTGATGATCCAGCTTACTTGGATCACTTTATAATCCTAATGATCCATTCCTGATTGGCCTGTTGTATTATGTTATACCTGGCCCGTGCGTGACTTTACATAAGAAATCCTGTCGGTCCGTTAAGGTTCCGATCTCATGCTATGTTGCGTTGGCCTGTTCCTGTGACCTGCATAATCGTGGGTCATAACAAAGTATATATATTATTTAGAAACTATCTAATAGTTATAATAAGGCTTTTATAATGTTTAATATAGTAGTTTTTAGTAGGTAAAATCTACTTTTCCCTAGACCCTGGAATACTAGTTATAACGATAATAGCTTAAGCTTAAATAAGTATTTAGAGAAGCTATATCTAATCTTTTAAATTAATCTCTCTTTCCTCTTATAATTAATAAACTAAAAACCTTAATAAATAATTATCTTACTAATCTTCATTAAAATACTAATATAACCCTGAAAAGTTATTATATAAACCTATTTAATAATATTCTAAAGTTATTTTTCTAGTTTTTAGTATTTAAAGAGAATAAATCGTCTCCCCGATTTATTAAACATATCCTAAATATACCTTCTTAATATAAGATTAATAAAATAACTAAGGGAAGCTTTTTAAAAGGTATCGGTTATATCTTTACTAAAGTCAATACCGATAAGACTTCTTTTTTTAACGTTTATAATAAGCTTCAGCGCCTAAAGATTATTTTAAGATATAATAAGACGGCTAATTAAATTATTCCTAAAGATATCTACGCCTTTTAAGGTAATAATAATAATAAAAAAGATATTCCGACTTTTCCTTTAAAATGCTATTATATCTTAAAGCTTTATATTTTAAAAACTCCCTTTAAAAAGATATATATAAAGTTTATAAATATTATTAGGATTAGTAAAACTATTATTTATTCTATTATTTCGGCGAAAAATATTATTATAAACGGTTCGGATAATAATAAGACCTTTTAAATAGAATATCCGTTAGTTTGTTTATCTAGTAAAAGGATATAGGCTTTCGAATCTATTATTATTAATAAGGATAAAACTAAACGTCCTATCTATTATATCGCTTAAATTAAAAGCTATAAGAGTAATTCTAATAATAGAAAATACGTTTTTATCCCCGGTATTCCTATTTATAACTACTATAAGAAATAGGGCTACTTTTATATCCCTAACCACTATTCCCGGGCGGATTTAGGCTGAATCCGCCGGGGTTTAGCGGGGGCTAAGTTATATAGTAGGAGTTTTCAGGCAGAATCTATTTATCTTAGTTCCGCCGGGGTAAGCGGGGCTGCCGCTAATTGGGAGGCGTATATAAGCGGGGCGCCTAGGGTACGGGTTAGGGTTATAGGGGTAGGATTTCTCGCCCGTAAGGTTTAGTCGAGGGCTCCGCTATATAAGTAAGACGGCCTCTTTCCTCTTCCTCGCTCGGCCTTCCTTCCCGTCTTATAAAAGTTTAAAGGGGGCGCTCTAGTTTTTATATATCGGCGGCTCGTATAATAAAAGAATATATTTCTCTAAACGAAGAATACCGGGTCCTCCTCTACCGTCTTTATATAGCCGGGGTTCGGCCGGGAAAAGGGATTCTTATATACTTTCGTAATAGTTACTAGCTTAAAGGGCCGATCTTATAAGAGATTTAAGCTTTATATAGTAATACTAAGCTTAGTAACCCCCTTTTTATTATATTACCGGAGGATAACCTAGGGCCGATTGTTATGACCCAGGCATATGCAGGTCACAGGAACAGGCCAACATATTATGGCATGAGCTCGGAACCTCAACGGACCGACAGGATTTCTTATATAAGGACACACGGGATTATGTAATCCAGGATTAGGGTTATAAGGGTTGTATGATCGATGGAATCGATATCGATTATATCGACTATTATACCATCAGTCGATAGAGTCGATATCGACTGCGTCGACTTATAGTAATAACGGAAGGATATAAGGACGGGAGTTTAGCACTTTAATTTAGATAGTTTCCTTATAGTCTTTACTTATAAATCTAAGTATCGTTCTTAAGATAAGTAAATCTCTTTAAGAATAGATAGGGTAATCCCTCTTAATCTATTATATCGATAATCGGCATAGATAGTAAACGTACTTAATATTATTCAGTATATAAACTGAAGGTAATACCTCCTTTATCTACTAATATATAATTCATAGAGACTTCCAGTATCAGGGATATAGGCAAGGATTATTACAAATAGTTACCAGCTAAAAGGGCCGCTCCTATAGGAGATTTAAGCTTCGTACGGCGATACCGAGCTTGGCGACCCCCTCTCTATCGTACTGCCGGAGGATAACCTAGGGCCGATTCGATAGCTCCCTCTTCTCGAAGGCTTTAGCTATACTAGTTATCGCTATCTTACTATTTCGTATAATACGATCCGGAAATACGCTAAGGCGGCGGGGCATCGTATAATATAAAGCCTGTAGATAGCTATCTAGCTCTAGACCTAGCTTCGCAGCCGATACGTACGGTATTAGGTTATTCGTATAGCGGGCGCGGCGGCCTCGGCGCCGCCGCCGTCCCCGGCGCCCCGGTTTATTTCCCCCCTTCCCTTTTTCTCCTCCTTATCCTCGATCGTATTATACGGATATTTATCCGCCTTCTAGCACTTCGGCTTTATATAAAACAATTCTTCGCTAAGAAACTCTTTTAACCGAAACCGATTAGTAATATATATAATCGGGCGACAACCTAAAAGGCCTCGAGTATAATTCCGCCTAGATTAAGCGTATCGGCTAGGTTCTATATTTCGCCTTACGCGATAAACTAGCTATCTACTAGGCGGCGGCCTAGGATCTTCCGGCTCTTACTATCGTATAGTTATCGCCGAAGCCGGGGGAAGCTACCGTATAGCGCTAAGTATAAGTGGAAATCGTTAGGGCGAGCTTCGTATAAGAGGTAGATCGCTACTTATAACGGCTTCCGAGTATTCCTATCGAAACGCTTTAATAGCTTATAAGTATCTTATCGATATAGCCTAGTCCGTAGCCCTTCGTACGGATAGGCTAGGCCGAGACGATAGTACGGTACGGACGGATTAGGCAGCGATATCTTAGCTTTTACCTTTATATATATTATCTCGGGTAGGAGTAGGCGTACGAGTAGTAGGCGCTTTACTTTTCGGACGAGATATAATCGCTTTTATACGATCTTATCTACGCTCTCGAAGTATATACCCGGCGTATAAACAGCACCGCCAGGGTCCGGTCCGCTCGCTATATAGCCGATCCGTAAACGTTTAACTCGGATTAAGAGTCGACGTTAAGTAGGAGTCCGAGCCCCGAAATAAGGAATAAAGCGGAGGCGCTTAATCGTATAGTCTTCTAGTTCTTCCTTTCCTCGCTTTACTATTATATCGGCGGTAACCTCTACTTTAATCCGCTCCTCTACTTCTATATAGCGCTCGGGATCCGTATAGCGCTACTAGGGTATTTAGAGCCGTATCTCTATACGCCGAAACTCGCTACGATTCTCTAACTTATATAACTCTTTTCTCTCGAAGCAGCTTTTATCGATAAGCCGTATAAGCTCTATACGGTTAATATAAAGACCGTTTAAAGTTTTTATACCGCTTATTCGATTTAGATAATAAGCGGTATATATACGCCCGTTAGTACGATTATCGAATAGATAATATACGGGTAAGGCTAGCGGTAATAGATAGCTAGGCAGGGCTCCGTATACTTGTTATGACCCACGATTATGCAGGTCACAGGAACAGGCCAACACAACATGGCACGAGCTCGGAACCTCAACGGACCGGCAGGATCTCTTATGTCAGTGTCACATCGGATTACCTAATGTCAGGGTTAGGGATGCCATACAGCTCACGGCTGCTCACCGGAACGCCAGTGAGCATCGATGAGCATCAGTAAGCAACAGTGAGCTTGGATGAGCCACTCACCAACCACAGCAACAACGGAAGGATATAAGGATAGGAGTTCAGCACTTTAATTTAGATAGTTTCCTTATAGTCTTTAGTTGTAAATCTAAGCATCGTTCTTAAGATAAGTGAATCTCTTTAAGAATAGATGGGGTAATCCCTCTTGATCTATTGCATCGACAATCGGCATAGACAGCAAACGTACTTGATATTGTTCAGCACGTGAACTGAAGGTAATACCTCCTTCATCTGCTAACATACAATTCACAGAGACTTCCAGTATTAGGGATACAGGCAAGGATCATTACATTTTCACAACTCTTGTTCAGAACGGTCCACGTACACCCTTTGAGCAATACCAAGTACAGACATGGCTCCTCAGACTCCCACTTCATCCACCCCAGCTCCACGCAAGCTTACGGCAGAACAAGTTGTTCAGGAACTTCGCAATTTCCAACAGCGCATCACCCAGATGGAAGCACAAATCGAGTAATAGAATGCAACCATCACAACCCAGGAAGAGTAAATTGCGTCTTAAGAAGAACAACTTACCGACCAGCAACAACAGCTTGCGAACTAGGCACTGCAACTCGCACATCACAACAGCGACAACAATACCACAATCACCAATGTTCACCACCATGACTCCAACGGCTACAAAATGGACAAACCCGCTATGTACGACGGCAACCAGAAGACACTTCAGGGGTTCCTTACCCACTGCAAGGCGTACTTCCTGCACAATCAAAACCAGTTTACCACGGAAGCCGACAAGGTAGTCTTGGCCGGAATACGTCTTGAGAAGGACGCTCTTATTTGGTACGAACCTTCGCTTCGTGACCACCTAGAGTATCTCAACGACCCTAGAGAACGCAAGCAGGCTACCAAGGATATGTTCCATTCGTTCGCAGGATTTAAGCGGATCCTTAAGGAGACATTTGGGGACCCCAACGAAGAACGAACTATCGCATAACAACTTATGGAGCTTAAATAGACAAAGTCAGCCTCAGCCTATACGGTCAGGTTTAAGCAACTTTCAGCACGACTCCTATGGGAAGATACCAGTCTTATGGAACACTACTATAGAGGATTGAAGGATAAAGTTAAGGACGAAATCTCTAAGTAGGATTAGCCGGAAAGCTTTACGATATTCACCAACAACGCTATCCGTATCGATAATCGCCTCTACGAACGGCGAATGGAGAAGAGCAAGAAAGGAGGAAGCTATACTACCTGGCGAGCAACAGCCAATACCGCCAGAAGGATTCAGGCACCCCAGCGTACTAGTTACAGGTCGATAGCGCTTAGCGGTAGCATACACGCAGGCCCGATGGAGCTAGACGCTGCCAACCGAAAGCCCATAAGCAAGGAATGCTTTAACTGTGGCAAGAAAGGCCACTTTGCACGAGAATGTCGTCAACCTAAGAAAGAACGACAATTCCAACCAGTACCCCTAGGACGATAGGCTAGCGAGGCCTTACGACAAGTTAATATGATAGCGAGAAAGGATATTTCCACTCCCAGCCAGGATAACCTTCCAGAGCAAGCGTCGGACGATGTTCCTTACGGACTCCTTCATTGGACATTCTGTTACCAGGACAATTACGTAACGTACCTCTCGGCTAAGGAGGGCTTAGGATAGTATCCCCAGAAACCCAGAAATAAGAAGGACTAGGATAATATTTCAGAATGTTCCTCGGAACCAGATATTCTCCTAGTACGACCTCTTACCAGGGAGCAGGCAATTATTATAGGAGAATACCCAGAATTCAGAGACGATAGCATATAAGCGTCCACTATAGGACAAGACACCCCTACCGACACTACCTCAGAGGCAGACACCGAAGACGCCTCGGACCGACAGAACGCTGGATTTATCGTCGAAGGAATAACCCTCCGAGATGTTTTTAGAAGCGTTACGGTTTACAACCATACAGCAATGCAAGGCGAAGATCTACGAATCAATATACTTTATAATCAACACTATTAGTTAGTATGGTTTTTATATGTTTACTTCAACTGCAGAATACACTTTAGCCTTAAAGCTTAGAATAAATGGTTTCCAGTTCGACGACCAGAGCACCGTATCGTCGCAATCATAGTCAGCAACGATGAATACTACGCCCCTATCGATATTGGAAAATCATATGCATATATCGGACTTAAAGACAATTACCCTAAGGAATGCACGAAGAAGTACCGCCGATGGTACCAGTGTAAGACACCAGAATGCGTAATCCACGCCCCAGAGAAAGCGCGGGATTGGCACAGAATCAAGTTTCAACGAGAACGGCAATATGCCATACGCACCAAAGGAATGACTAAGGCCAAGGAACTCGCCCAGTCAGCAGCACGCGACGCACGCGATACACAGAAAGCGCACCCAAAAGAGCAAGATCGCCTATAAGGGACATCAAGCGATCAGGACTACCGACAAGGTCCCTCTGCGCAACAGACACTACGGCACACGCCCATCTACGAATCGACATCAGCATTAAAGGAAAGACATATAAGGCGCTCCTAGACAGCGGAGCCCAAGGCAACTACGTAAACCCGGATATGGTTAATCAGGAGAAACTTATATAGCACCGGAAGATGGAACCCTATTTACTCAATACTGTAGAAGGACAATAAGTAAACTACAACTACGGAGTTATCGATATGGAGACTGATTATCTACCAGTTACGATCCAAGGAAGAACCTTCATAATAAACTTCGATATTACGGATACCGCACAGCATCAGTTGATATTAGGCATACTATGGCTAAGACAGCACAATCCTCGAATCGATTGGACCAATGGCCATATTTCATAGGACAAAGCGGATACCCAGGGAATAGTTGCAATCAAAGGCGCAGGATCAGATTTAGTCACTGAACGATGTCTAAAGAAAGGATACTTAAACGAATCTACTTATACCTCCAATTCGGGAAGAACCAAGAAAACGACAGTTAAATACGGCAACGACAACCCCCGAAGGCTTATGGAGAAGGATCTAGCAACAGTTGACACCTTAGAGATTAGAAGAGGATATGGCAGATCAGGATACGACAGAACGGGAATTATCAGACATTAAGATGGACCTTCTTAGGGCAGGAACTAAGAGATACGAACATACGCCCGACGATATCTTCTATACATGGCAATGACGACACCAGACGAAGATACGTACCGAACCCTCTCAGGCATACCAGAAGAGTACCGAGAGTTTATAAGACTATTCTAAGGCAAATTTGAGCACGGATTGCCGGACCATGGCCCATACGACCATGAGATTCCACTTAAAGACGGAGAATAACCGAAGTTCTTTCCTATCTACGGACTAGATGAGGATAAATTAAAGGCACTTAGGGAGTACCTTGACGAAAACCTACAGAAAGGTTATATACGACTATCACATTCACCAGCAGGATATCCAATCATATTTATACCAAAGAAAAACGGAAAAT
Organism: Coniella lustricola; assembly: GCA_003019895.1. Taxonomy (NCBI): domain Eukaryota; kingdom Fungi; phylum Ascomycota; class Sordariomycetes; order Diaporthales; family Schizoparmaceae; genus Coniella; species Coniella lustricola. Next base: position 87,121 of record KZ678482.1, on the reverse strand, counting down.
TACGACTATGCGTTGACTATCGACAACTCAACGATATCACCATCAAGAATCGCTACCCCCTACCACTCGCAAAGGAAATTCGAGATAGACTTAAGGGAGTATAATGGTTTACCGCACTCGACTTGAAGGAAGGCTATCATTACATACGCATCAAGAAAGGAGAAGAATAGAAGACAGCATTCAGGACACGATACGGGCATTACGAGTATCTTGTTATGCCATTCGGTCTCACCAACGCACCAGCTTTATTCCAAGAGATGATCAACAATATCTTACGAGAGTACCTCGACGTCTTCGTCATCGCCTACCTCGACGATATCTTGATCTACTCGGAGACGTTGGAAGAACACAAGAAGCACGTACACACGATCCTTCAGCGACTTCAGGACAACAAGATTCTAGTCAACCCAGAGAAATGCGAATGGAACGCACAGCAAGTCAATTTCCTCGGATATACCATCACACCAGGACACATCAAAATGCAGAAAGACAAAGTATAGGCAGTCAAGGACTGGCCGGTACCCGCCAACGTCAGGGACGTTAGGGCATTCCTCGGATACATCAACTTTTACCAACAGTTCATTAGGAACTATAGCGGAATAGCAACACCACTTATAGAGCTCATACGTAAAGACAGGGTCTTTGAATAGACACCAGAAGCACAAAAAGCTTACGATACGCTTAAGACAGCGGTTACGTTAGAACCAATACTCACGGATGCAGACCTAACCAAGGAATTTGAGGTCGAAACAGACGCATTATATTACGTACTCGGCGGACAACTCGGTCAACGAGACAACTAAGGAAGACTCCAAATCGTTAGCAACTTCAGCAAGAAACTGAACGGACCAGAACTCAACTATAGAACGCCAGATCAGGAACTTATGGTAATCGTTAAGGCATTTAAAGAATGGCAACGATACCTTATCGGAGCAAAGAAACAGATCTTAGTATTTACGGATTATAAGAATCTGCAAGCATTTACGACAACCAAGCAATTCAACAAGCGGCAGGTCAGATGGTACGAATTTCTATCGCAATTCGACTTTAAGATTATCTATCGCCCAGGCAAAGAAAATTAACGAGTAGACGCTCTCAGCAGACGATCAGAACATCAGGGCAAGGACCCTAAGGATTACCTTAAGCTCTTTAAGGAAGACTCCGAAGGCAACCTTACAATAGAGTTCAAGGAACTTAACTCCACTATCAGAATTAATGGGAAGTCACCGGATTTCACCAATATAACAAAACAACAACAAGACGACTATATCAGAGAAACATACTCAGCTCCAGCACATGGATACCAAGGAATACGCGTAATATGCAAAAGGATCCAAAGATATTGGAATCCACTAGGACTCAAGCAACAAGTTGCAAACATCATCAACAACTGCAATTCTTGCAAAAAGAATAAGGCAGAACGACAAAAACCATACGGACTACTATAACCTCTACCAGTACCTACGACTATTTGGTTATCCATTAGTCTAGACTTTATTACCAAGCTACTAATCTTACGAGAACCCTTAACTAAGGTATAATACGACAGTATCCTAGTAGTGGTTTGCAGACTGAGCAAGTACGCATACTTCCTACCATACAGAGAAAGTAGTACCGCAGAAGAACTCGCGTATATGTTCACAAGGAACATTATCGCAAACCACGGAACGCCGCAGGAAATCATCTCCGACAGAGATCGGAAGTTCGCATTAAAGTTTTGGTTATCACTTACCAAACTTCTCGGATCCACATAACGAATATCCACTGCATTTCACCCGCAGACAGACGGATAAACGGAAAGAACAAACCAAATTATGGAATAGTACCTTAGACATTATATCAACTACCAATAAGACGACTGGGTTGAATGGTTACCAATGGCGCAATTCGCATACAATAGCGCAGACACAAGTACTACGGAACAATCACCATTCTTCCTAGTATACGGACATAACCCGACAGCATACCACGAACTAATCCCAGGCGCAAGCGCTAAAACGGCAATATAAAAAGCAGACAGACTTAGAGAAATTCGAGAAAAGATAAAGAGAATACTCGAAGATATCAGAAAGTTAATAACAGCATAGGCAAACAAGAAGAGGATTGAGGGACTAATCCTGCAGAAGGGAGATAAAGTCTACCTTATTCGTAAAAACATTAAAACTCAACGGCCTAACGACAAACTCGACCATAAGAAACTAGGACCCTACAAAATTTTACGATAAACATCACCAGTTAACTACGAATTAGCCCTACCATATACACGGCTACACAACAACTTCCACATCTCAAAACTCGAACCCGCACCAGCAAACGCAGAATTGGCATACGATGAAACAATCGAAGCAGAGCAAGACTAATACGAAGTTGAAAGAATACTCGACTCAAGAAAACGAGGACGAGGGAAATAGTATCTTATTAAATGGAAAGGATACGATAATCAGGAAAACTTATAGGAACCCCCAAAGAACATTCACCCCGAACTTATTACTGAATACGAGAGTCAGTACGCAACAAAAACACAAAGATAGGTGGATACGCACCTTGGCAATGGGCCAGAACTCAAGACCCAGAGGAACCAACATGGGTACCCTCCAAATCAAAACCGGACCAATTAATCGCAGCATTAGGCGCCGATAGCGCATTCCAATCCGTACCTTCGAACAACGGATCTTAGGCAGCGAGCGCCGCCTCCTCGGACGAAACCGCCTGGACGGTCTTAGCGATACGCTCTCGCTCTTCCTCCTCCAAACCAGCATTCACCAACTTCACACCCTTCTTATAAAGAAACCGACGTTGCTTCTTAAGACGGGCTAAACGGGCAAGAGACTCGTTAAGACGAGCCTAAGCCTCCGCTTAAAGTTAGGCCAACTCCGCTTGGCACCTTAGCATCCGCTCTTCCTCCTCCAACTCTCGACTATCGAGCCTAGAGAGCTTATCGGTAATACGAGACACTGTAAGAAGTTAGAAGACAAATAATCTACCTTAAAGAGGAACACTTATAGGAAGATACCGGCATACGACTTCCATCGCAGGAACGACCCCGTTTGGTATACTGGGCATAACTCTTCACTCCCTCCACTATACGATACACCGAACCCTCCTCGAGGCACAGGGTATAAGGCATGACCTCGGTACCAGCAGTCTCAATATAATGGAAACGCTTAAGACAAGCAAGACGCTTTTTAGATAAGGACTGAGAAGTAACGGCTGTAGAGCGCGATTTTGAGACTCTTGAACTTATAACGAATTAGGAAGGCATAACCCTAAAGTTAGAATATTAGGCAGGACGATTTATAGGGAACAAGGAACAAGTCTTTAGGGATAAAGACCACTAGAAGGGAGATAATATTATAACCCACGATTATGCAGGTTACAGGAACAGGCCAATATAATATAGTACGAGCTCGGAACCTTAACGGACCGGCAGGATCTCTTATATTAGTGTTACATCGGATTACCTAATGTTAGGGTTAGGGATGCTATGCAGCTTACGGCTGCTCACCGGAACGCTAGTAAGCATCGATAAGCATCAGTGAGCAATAGTAAGCTTGGATAAGCCACTTACCAACCATAGCAATAACGGAAGGATATAAGGATAGGAGTTCAGCACTTTGATTTAGATAGTTTCCTTATAGTCTTTAGTTGTAAATCTAAGCATCGTTCTTAAGATAAGTGAATCTCTTTAAGAATAGATAGGGTAATCCCTCTTGATCTATTGCATCGACAATCGGCACAGACAGCAAACGTACTTGATATTGTTCAGCACGTGAACTGAAGGTAATACCTCCTTCATCTGCTAACATACAATTCACAGAGACTTCCAGTATCAGGGATACAGGCAAGGATCATTACAGCGCTATTAACCTATAACTAGTGCGCTAGGGTATCTGAATCCTTCTAGCAGTATTAGCTATTACTCGCTAGGTAGTATAGCTTCCTCCTTTCTTACTCTTCTCTATTCGCCGTTCGTAGAGGCGGTTATCGATACGGATAGCGTTATTAGTAAATATCGTAAAGCTTTCCGGCTAATCCTACTTAGAGATCTCGTCCTTAACTTTATCCTTTAATCCTCTATAGTAGTGTTCTATAAGACTAGTATCTTCCTATAGGAGTTATACTAAAAGTTGCTTAAACCTAACCGTATAGGCTAAAGCTAACTTTATCTATTTAAGTTCTATAAGTTGTTATACGATAGTTCGTTCTTCGTTAGGGTCCCTAAATATCTCCTTAAGGATCCGCTCGAATCCTACGAACGAACTAAATATATCTTTAGTAGCCTGCTTACGTTCCCTAGGGTCGTTAAGATACTCTAGGTAGTTACGAAGCGAAGGTTCGTACTAAATAAGAGCGTCCTTCTTAAGACGTATTCCGGCTAAGACTACCTTATCGGTTTCCGTAGTAAACTGGTTCTAATTATACAGAAAGTACGCCTTATAGTAGGTAAGGAACCCCTAAAGTGTCTTCTAGTTGCCGTCGTATATAGCGGGTTTGTCTATTTTATAGCCGTTGGAGTTATAGTAGTGAATATTAGTAATTATAGTATTACCGTCGCTATTATAATATATAAGCTATAGTACCTAAGTCGCAAGTTGCTATTATTAATCGTTAAGTTATTCCTCTTAAGACGCAATTTGCTCTTCTTAGGTTATAATAATTATATTTTATTACTCGATTTATACTTCTATCTAAGTAATACGTTACTGGAAATTACGAAGTTCCTAAATAACTTGCTCTACTATAAGCTCGCGCTAAGCTGGGGCGGATAAAGTAGGAGTCTAAGGAGCTATATCTATACTTGGTATTACTTAAAGGGCGTACGTAGACCGTTCTAAACAAGAGTTATAAAAATATAATAATCCTTACCTATATCCCTAATACTGGAAGTCTCTATAAGTTATATATTAGCAGATAAAGGAGGTATTACCTTTAGTTCACGTACTAAACAATATTAAGTACGCTTGCTATCTTATATCGATTATCGATATAATAGATTAAGAGGGATTACCCTATCTATTCTTAAAGAGATTTACTTATCTTAAGAACGATGCTTAGATTTATAACTAAAGACTATAAGGAAACTACCTAAATCAAAGTGCTGAACTCCTATCCTTATATCCTTCCGTTGTTCCTATAGTTAGTGAGTGGCTTATCCAAGCTTACTATTGCTTACTGATGCTTATCGATGCTTACTGGCGTTCCGGTGAGCAGCCGTAAGCTATACGGTATCCCTAACCCTGACATTAGGTAATCCGATATAATACTGATATAAGAGATCCTGTCGGTCCGTTGAGGTTCCGAGCTCGTGCCATATTGTGTTGGCCTGTTCCTGTGACCTGCATAATCGTGGGTCATAACACCCGAACTTATTACTAAATACGAAAGTTAGTATATAAATAATATATAAAAATAGGTAGATACGTACCTTAGCAGTAGGCTAGAACTTAAGACCTAGAGGAACTAATATAGGTACCCTCTAAATTAAAACCGGACTAATTAATCGTAGTATTAGGCGCCGTTAGCGCGTTCTAATCCGTACCTTCGAATAACGGATCTTAGGTAGTAAGTACCGCCTCTTCGGACGAAACGGCCTAAACGGTCTCTATAATATACTCTCGCTCTTCCTCCTCTAAACTAGTATTTACTAATTTTATACCCTTCTCCTAAAGGAAACGCCGTTACTTCTTTAGATAAGCTAGACGGGATAAAGACTTATTTAGCTAAGCTTATAGCTTAACTAAACGACTTTCTTCCTAAAGTTCTCGATTATTAATTCGTAATAACTTATCGGTAATACGAGTAACTAGAAGAAGAGTTAGCCGGAGAATTAGGAAAACGAATCGCAAAACTTACGAAACGATACCGGAGTATAGTTGCCCTTATATACGCGCCCCCGCTTAGTATATTAAGAATAGCTCTTAATACTATTAACTATCTTATAAGAATAACTACGGTTAAGATAAAATAAATAAGGTATAACTTTATAACCGTGGGACTTAATAAAAGGAAAACGGTTTAAAGTAGCGCTACGCTTCTTAGAAGGCCGAGATTTTTCGATTCTATCTAATATAACGAATTAGGAAATTATAATCCGAAGTGAGAATATTAGGTAGGACTACTTACGGAAACAAGGAATAGGTCTTTAGGGATAAAGACTACTAGAAGGGAGATAATATTATAACCTACGGTTATATAGGTTATAGGAACAGGCTAATATATTATAGTATAAGCTCGGAACCTTAACGAACCGATAGGATCTCTTATATAAAGATATATAGGATTATATAACCCAGGGTTAGGGTTATTATATAACTTACGAATGCTTACTGAGCCTTAGTGAGTACCGACGAGTATAGGTGAGCTACGATAAGCTCTGGTGAGCTAGGTATCGACTTATAGGAATAACGGAAGGATATAAGGACGGGAGTTCAGTACTTTAATTTAGATAGTTTCCTTATAGTCTTTAGTTGTAAATCTAAGCATCGTTCTTAAGATAAGTAAATCTCTTTAAGAATAGATAGGGTAATCCCTCTTAATCTATTATATCGATAATCGGTATAAGATAGCAAACGTACTTAATATTATTCAGCACGTAAACTAAAGGTAATACCTCCTTCATCTGCTAATATACAATTCACAGAGACTTCCAGTATTAGGGATATAGGCAAGGATCATTACAGCTAAACTCCTATCCTTATATCCTTCCGTTATTCCTATAGCTCTTCTGGATTATCTTGTAATCCTAATGATCCGGCTTACTTGGATTATTTCATAATCCTAATAATCTATTCTTAATTAGCCTATTATATTATATTATACTTAGCCCGTACGTAACCTTATATAAGAAATCCTGTCGGTCCGTTAAGGTTCCGATCTTATACTATATTGCGTTGGCCTGTTCCTGTGACCTGCAAGGTCGTGGGTTATAACACTTAAACGTATTCTTTAAGAAAGGCTTTTTCCTCTTATAATATAGATAGATAATTTACTTTAATCTTAGATTAATCTTTTGGTTACTTAATAATAATTCCGTTATTCTTAGGGCTATAAAGCTATTTACAGACGTCTTAAACCCGAAATAACGCGATGTATAATCCTAATGATCCGGCTTACTTAGATTATTTTACAATCCTAATAATCTGTTCTTAATTCTTTCCTTGTTCTTTTGGTAATCTTGGTCCGTGCGTATCCTTATATAAGAACTCCTGTCGGTCCGTTGAGGTTCCGATCTTATGTTGTGTTGCGTTGGCCTGTTCCTAGAACCTGCAAGGTCGTGGGTCATAACACGCTAACGCGTATGCTATCCGTGAGGCCCTCGATGACAGGCTCCGGCCCAGTGAAAAGGCTATAGATGTAGAGACCGGCCGACTCTTCGTGCTATTTGGGCTCTCGGCTGCGTCCATGCCTTCGCTTCGAAGGAAGCTTTCCGTCTATAGCACATTTTTAGCATGTGAAGGGGCCACCGTGGACCCTCAAAACCTTGCTTGGGTTCTTAGGAATCGGCTTTTCCTTCTGCCATGGTGGATCTCGTTCGTGGCTTATCGGTCGAGAATCTGAGAAGTCGAATCTCTGCAGATTTAGATAAGGAGGTGTCAGCTCTTGGTGTTCAGGCATATTCTGGGGGCAACAGCTACCTTATTGGCATATTCATAGGCCAAGGAGCACAGTATCCGCGTATGGAAACCGAGCTTATTGAACAGTCGAGTTTTGCAAACGATCTTCTCCATACCCTAGAGTCTAATCTCGGCGGGCTGTCTGCAGACTGTCGGCCATCCTGCTCTCTACGTGGCGAAATTCTGGCTGGTACTTTATCATCTCGTGTGCAAGAAGCCGCTATCTCTTAGCCACTATGCACAGCAATCCAAATCCTCTTGCTGGAGCTTCTTCAGCAGACCGGAGTCCGTCTGAATGCCGTTGTAGGCCATTTATCGTGAGAGATTGCAGCAGCTTATGCAGCGAGTCATCTCTCTGCTCGTAACGCTTTCTACATAGCTTATTTCCGAGGCTTATACGCCAAGCATGCTGGTTCAGGAGCTATGCTCGCAATTACAACTACTGCGGAGTGTGCCTCTGAATTATGTGCGGATAGGCAATTTGCAGGTCGTATCGTTGTTGCACCAGTCAATTCTCGAAACAGCGTCACAATTGCTGACGAGGAGAAGGCGGTCTCCGATCTAGAGCTAATCCTGGACAATGAGGATAAGTCACATCGACGACTCCATGTCGATAAGGCATACCACTCACCACAAATGCAGGCTTGCGTGGAATCCTATATGGCTTTATTAGAACATTGTGGTATTACATTGCAAATGCCTGGGTCTCAGCAACCCATATGGTTTTCCAGCGCATACGACAAGCCTGTAGAGCCCCATACAATGGCACTCCACGGAACGTACTGGGCAGACAACATGATCCAACCCGTATAAACCCCTACGGACTTAAAGATAAATGGATTTAAGATAAAATAACCACCGTATGTAACCGGCCCCTATAGTGACCTCCGACGGATTTGGTACAAATCCGCGGATGAATAGCGGTTAGGGCAGAGGATATAGGAAAGCCTCTAAGCCTGCAACACGTATATAGTGCTAATGTATTTGAATAGGGATTCTTAGCCTCGCTTATGATTATATGTAATAGTGAGATCTAGGGTTGGCTAAATTGTATCGTGAGGCTTATAAGAAACTGTGTCCCGCGATATCACATCATAAGATGTAATGAATGTAACTCAGCATAGGCCAATTAAAATCCATATAATATTAATACTTTTAGCGCTAATCCTGAAGAAGATGCTGATGCAAATTATATTAGACCTTTATTCAAAAACAGTAAGTAATCTGTACTTTTAACGAGACTCGTGTTGTAATGATTGTTGCTAACTGCTTATACTTCTAAAAAGGACCCCAGAATTTTCATATACTTCTCCCGCTGATCAACATGAGAGAAATGTGCCGCATTATCCAATGTAACCCATTTAACCTTCTCGATGTGGTCGAAAAATGGCTGCATTGCCACATCCTGTGCCTCATCTTCTGTGCCATTGATGAGCAGTGTTTTGACTTTGATATTCTTCAAGTCTGGGATGCAAGTCCAATCGCGAAGCGATCCCGAGGCATAGAGCTCACTTGGGCCATACCTGCATTAAAAATCAGCCTATAAAGTGCAGATAAGGATGGAAAAAGAGCGCTCGAAGCAGATCACTTACATCGTATTGTAGGTAGTGGGATCTTTTGAGAGCCAATCGAGCGCAGCTTGGACTTCTGGCGCTGGCCAGGGTCTAGCGAGACTAAGATGTCGCTTATAAAAAACTTCAACAGCAGCCTCATATTCCGGTGTTTCGAACTCTCTTGTCTCCTCTGCCCGATCCAGCACAGCCTGAACGTCATCAGGTAGCTGTTTTCGTAAAGGCGTTATCGCCTCCCGCCACTTATCCACACTTGCCAAGCTATTGGAGATGATAAGTTGGGAGAGATTGGGCGGGCTAGGAATCGTGGCAGCCCATACCGCTGCTAGCATACCACCCCATGAGTGTCCATAAACATTGATAGGCCGGTTCTCCAGATTTAGGTGTAAGATCAGGTTTTCAAGCTCCTTTTTGAACAGTTCGACAGTCCAGAATTGTTCATCGCCAGATTTATGAGCTAAGTGGGTTGACTTTCCGTTCCCGATCTGATCATAGAATATGACTGGCATTGACGACGCAAGATCAGTGAGAGGGAGAAGATAGTCATGGCATGCGCCTGGTCCGCCATGAATGATGATCAAAGGAGTTGTTGATGTGGATAGATTGCCAAAGATCTTGTACCACGTCTGACAGGGCTCATCGACGCCATTCACCTGAAAAGGGGCATATCCCGTTGTCATGACTGGTATTAATGTGGTTGAGGGGGATATCCTTTGTAAGGCGACAATAAAAGCTTTACAAGTCGGGAGCAAAAGGGAGATGCGAAATGGCTCCAGGGCGGGGTCTACCACGGATCCGGCATGCCCGGCTAATATGTATTTCCTTTGTGCGAACCAAATGTATTTTGCCAAGTCCTTTCGTGCATAACTTGTAAGACCTAACTGAGTCTCAGCTCCTTATCTTCTTTCGGGCCCTCGGTTCGAGGAGCCCGTCGGCCCCCAATATTCCAGGCAGCAGTCCCTTTGACACTTCACTGCCCCTCCCATGCCAACCTTCCAAAGCCAATCAGGTTTCCAAGAAAACGGGCCTGACTTCATCCTGTACTTACCCCTCGGTGATGATCTCTCTCCTGACGACGCGTTAATCTTTTCCCAATTTCCGCAAATGGTGTCTGATTCGGATTGGAGCTCCTTGCTAGAGAAAACTGTGTGATTGCCAATACTGTATGCAGTGTATTTGCCACATCTGCTTTGCATATGAGGCTGCGCCGAACCAACATAGTGACCTATCTGTCTGTGAGTTTATGAAGACTTGCTAGCAATTTGAGTAATATTAGTTACTCATATGTTCAAGTTCATTCTCTGCTTGAGTAACAGTTAAGTTCGATTAGTAGGAATTGTGAAAAGTCTTCATGCGTAAGGCGTTTTGAATTTCAGAGTTAACTTCGCTGAAGTGGTTCGGGAGCCTCAAAGCCACTCAAGCCCAACTTACCAAGCAATAAATCCATGACAAACAGAAAGAAATGACGCATAGTCCACCCCAAAGGACTGTACTAAGTCATCGCTAAAGACTGCTTTGGCGCTCCGTTATTCTTCTTCGTTGTTTAGTTCATCCATAACCCTTTGTAGAAAGTCTATATGCACTATCTTGCATCGTAGTCTTATAGCCATCTGCAGCATAGTCGTTGATTGAGAGGCATAAGGGCAGGAAGACGAAAAGAGTACCAAGAATGTCGTAAAATCGCTGACTCCCTATAATAACACTAATTATAAAAACAATACCACCCCAAGACGGCAGGGAATTTGCTTCAAAGGTGACATGCCCGGCCATATAAGTTTGGATCCTATTTAAAAATAGCTCAAAAAGTTTGTCCCCAATGAATTCTCTTAATACACCCTTTGCCGATTGTCGCATAACTCGCACGTAATCCAAGGTCAATTCTCGCAGAGACACCCAAAGACGGACACAAGGAAAGTATTCGAGAATATCATTGGTGGCTAGATTCAGCGATTGCCATGATACTTCAACACGTTAATCTGCTCCCAAAGGGGGAAAGAGTCTTGGTAGTAATTCATGGAGCTTGCTGTTCCAGCGTTTCAAAGTGAAACTCGAGGTCGCGCCGCGGTTCTGCGCGTCTGGTGGAGCCTTACCTTCTTCAGGTGTCAAGACATAGAAAGGAAAACAAATCGCGGAAAGAGAACCAATCTACTCTAGCTACTGGAGAATATCTGTCGAAGTGTTAGGTCGGACTGATAAGCTTGATTGAATACTAAATGTAGATTTTCTGCTACCATATTTACTAGTTTGTTCATACGAAGAAGCTAAGATAAAGTAGAAATAGGCAACTGATCGATGACGGTACAAAGCGATTCGAGATGTTTGGGCATCCACTCGTCGTAAATATACCGCACAATGCGGTACGCTGTCCACTTATCTCGGCCGTCCAAGACTGTAAAGTCGTAAGCATGAATCTTGTGCCTGTAATACTTGACGGACGTATAACTCTGTTGCTCTTGATGGCGGTCAGTGCGACCAGACATGCTGTTCTCGAAAACCGGATAGTGGCCGTATATGCGGACGTTGTTGTCGTCGTGGGAGATGGAGAAGGCAAGGACGCGTCGGTTCAGTTCCGCCTCACTTCCAACAAGTCGAAACAACTCAACAATCCCACGCACCGCCAAAGTCATACTATGAGCGTTTTGGCGATCAGCTATTGCTAGAGCCTGGTCGCCGCATTTAACCTCACACGTTAAAAAGGGGAAATGCATAACACGAGTGCCCATGAAGAGCGATTCCCACTGTGTAGTAGCACCCCTGTCACCGAGGTAAGGGCTGAGCCGGTCGAGCTGACTAGGCGTGAAGGCCGTACGAGCAAAGCCAACAGAGTAGTCAGGTTGAGGCCGAGGAGAGACCAAGGGCTGTGCGCTGTCCCAGCTCTGATTAACGCCATCAACCAGCTTCCCAAGGTGGACGGCACCGGTGATGGCCAGGTTCTCGGCAGAGGGCACGATCAATGGGAGAATATCACGAACCACACGCGCCTCATTACTGCCAGACAACCTTTGACACAACGCGCTGAAGTGATTGTCGGCAAAGAGCGTTGTCTGAGGGGCAGGATGGGAAAAAGGCCCGGCTTTACTTGCATCTGTTACAACAGTAAGCAATGTGCGGAAGAGGGCGCGGCTCGAGTCAGCAGATGCTTCGTCCATCCAAAAGTCATTATCGCGCAGAAAGCTGTTGTTTGCTTCAAGGAGCACCTCATATGCGGCTGTTTGGTAGCGTGAACTTTGGGTCTCCGTAGGGCTAGTCAGAGCTGTCTGCTCTTCAGAGAGGCCTCCGTCGCTCGAGCCGGATGGAGAGCGCTTTCGTCTGCCCCTAGACGAGGGAGTCTTGTGCCTAGCAAAGGCTCGCTGCGCCCCGGACTGATTGCCTCCATTTGTCGGTACTGCAAATTCCATCCAAGCTGATTGAGGGAGCCCTTGCCCCAATCCCGGAGGCCAATTTCCTCGCCGTGCCCAGTGCTCAATCTGATACAAATCTTGCTCAGCAAATTGGAGGTTGGATGCCCCTGGACTTGCTACTCTGCCTTGTTCTTTTGTGTCTTTCAGGTGAGGGGTGTTTTGATGCGCGATCGAACGATTAGAATTCCGTATAGACGGAGAATTGTCTCGTTTCTGTTGCGAGTCGATGTCATGTATGGAAGTATACCGGGTTTTTTTTGAAGGACTTGACGATGAAGTCTTGATGCTAGAATCCTGGCCTTCGGCTTGAGAGAATTTGCGCTTCCTTCTCGACCAAACACGTAGCCCGCAGTTGCCACTTGCGCCTCCTCGCTTCCCTATCAGTCGAGGTCGTCTCACATTGTAGTTCTTGTTGTCATCCTGCCTGCCAAAGTGTTGGGCACCAGATGAAGAAGCTGGAGGAAGATGTGGAGGTAAATCAATAATTGGGACTGATTGGTCAGTCGAGAGTTGCTCGGGCTTAGCAGGCGATAGAGATGTGTGCTGTTGATTAAAGGCAAAGTTGCTAGAGTTAAGACCCGAGCCTTGAAGTGGTGGGCTTGGGAGGCGAGTCTTATTCGAATTCGGCGCGAGATGCTCAGTACCCCTCCTTTTTCTGGCTGTGATATGTTGGGCTCTTGTCCTGGCTGCAGCTTTGAGTTGGGCTCCCTGTCGTTTTCTGTTTACGCTTTGCTTTTGCTGGTGGCTGGTGAGATCTGCTGATGCAGGCGGCTCTCGCGCCTGAGCCTGTGCTCGCGTGTGCACCATTTCAAGTAGTTGCAAAGCCGTTGCAAAGCTTTGCAAAGGTAATAATGACAAATATTTTCCTATCGAAACACCAAAGAACGTGAATCCATATGTCGTATGCAGGGACAAGAATCCTCAAGATGAGGTCCTGAGGTAGTGGAATTAGGAGGAAAGCGAGTTAGGCATGACGTGTTGTTGATCGGCCTGCATTTGCGAGTCGCGGGCACTATCGATAAGATGAAGGTGCTGTAGTGGCCTGTGCGGGCTTCGGGCTCAATGTTTGCCCGAGATACACATCACCCACCTTGCACATTGGCTGTAGCGGTTTCATGATATTGCTTAGGGAAATGCAGTAAGCCCAAATGACCTGTGGTTCTGTTTGATTGCATCGCGTTGCTTAGAATCATGCACTCTTGATCACAATTTCCCCATTGATAACATCATACGCTTTTTTTCTCCTTATATATAAATGTGCTTGGCAATTATTCTGTTCGATGCTTCGATAGGTATACACAAGGGCAGCCTTGCCTCACAAAAGGACTCGCAAACACCAGAGCCGACCGTGCGAAGTATTATTGCTGCACTGCGCCTATTGTTTGTTCCATGATTTTTCCGGCTAACGCGACTTGCAAGAGGCGGATAAAATGTTGGTGACCAAGAAGCATACCAGGAAGGCAATCATCACGTATATCACTCTCTCATGCGTGGTCATGTCCTGTGCAGGTCTCCTCTGGCACAGGTCTCCTCTGGCACCTGGTCTCCTCGCACCATCATCTCAGGGACCTGCCATTATCATCACCATAAAGGCTGGAACCCCTCACCCCTCCTCTCATTATGGGTCCCTGCGGCACAACTCCTGTAGGCGCGCAAGCCTCTGGTTGTCTATTTGATGGCAAAGCCCTTTCTTGGCTCCCGCCACATTGTCCTAGTGCCGAACTTGCTAAGGAACTCCATTTTCATTAGGGCTGGGAGTGTTTTGTCAAGCTCAATCGAACTCGGCCGCTCTCAGAGCTTGGACTTATAGGCCAGTTTCCTGTGTTGTATAAGATTTTGAGGACTATTTATATTACCGCATATTTCTGTAAGAAAGCACCAAGACTTGCTAAGTGGAAGAGGGGAAACGATATCAATTTGACTCCGCTACGGCCGAGTAAGCAAACAAAGAATATTGGTCGAAGATTCGTGAGAAATAGACAGAATTCGCTACTTAATGTAATAAATACCGTGATTATGGTGATATGTGCGGATCGTGGTATAGCGTGAGAATGCGTAGCGAAATTATAGATGGGTCAAGAGAGAAGGCACGTGATGAGTACATAATATATGTATATAGATGTTCAGCTTCACATAAATAGATTTATCACAATCACAGTCACTCTTACTCAAATAGAACAGATTGTTTCGACCAACGCAGTGCACTAGAGATGCGCCATAAACTGCAAGAAATCCACCCTCTCATCGCCCTGCATTTGACCTGTCTTATGCGTCTTGGCCCTGTACCGTTGGCTCAAAATAGTTTTGTCGTAGGAGCTCCGAGCCTTTTTTTTTTTTTTTTTTTTTTTGAAAAAAAAATTGGCCTCCCCGGAATTTCGATATTGTAGGATTACGCTGTCCCTGTGGAGGATTGAGCAGTAGACATTCAACCTGTCGAGAATTTCACCAGTCACAGACTGCTATTCACCAAATTTCTCTCAAATCTCCTCTCTCAGATCACAAAACATATGGTGAGGGCTTATGGCTACTTCTTTTTGACCCAACAGAACGGGACTAATCAGCGTTCTTAGGACTTCGATGCTGAGACAGGTCCGTTGAATACGTAGACCCACGGACTTGTTGCAATGATGTCTAAAACGCAAAGATCTTTAAATACCTGCACGTGCCCAACATCGCTTTAGCAGCAGTTGATGGAGAGATGTGAAAATTACCTTCGACCCTCATTATCCAAACCTTATATAAGCCAGACTCTGCGTTTCCAAGCCTTTCTCTCAAACGAATATTTTCAGAAGGCTTTTTACCCTTTCACACGGATAGACCATAAGAATCAACTCTGATATCAATTGCTGGTCCATTTGATGATCTTACTTTTTTTTCATAGGGCAGTAATGCCGTTGCTATTATCTAAGACTGAACGAGCACAGAAAACTAAACTAATTTTATTAATTATACGTCAAATAATCCAATTCAACCATATGTAGATACTTCTGTACTCCCCAAATTAGCCTACCGTAAGGGTCATAATTTAAGCAATACTTAGAAAATAGGGATGCACATAATGTGGCACTTCGCTTCCTCTAAACCTGGGCGGCTACTTTGAGGTGACAAGAATGCTTATAATGAATGTTTGGATCTTAGCTCGCGGGATATATATTCGGAAGTATATTGCTCATCAGCGTTGCAACACAGTCATTTCTTCAATCTCATAGACATTATCCTGATCACGGCTGGACAAATGACCAACGATGCATCTGTCAAAAGTGGCTTTCTGTGCCACACGAAGTCTAAACAGATATACCGCTTTGCGATATAGTCACGAAATATATTCAATGTAAATACACATGTGGATGTTATCCATTTGCACAACTCTTACAGTATGTACAGAGCACTGAATCCATTAGCGGCCATATACATTCAATCCTAAGACACCAGATTGTTATTTTATATCTTGCAACATTCGATTCATCAGGATGCTTAGGGAAGTATTGTTCATTGGCCTCCGGGCTCTCGCTACTGCGATACTGGCCCTGGGAATGCCTTGAAGATAGGACTGCAGGAACTCTTCACTTAAAGTATGGTAAGATGAAAGACGTCCGTAAGAACATGTGCTGTGGTATGTCATAAAGAATAGACTAAGATCGTTCACATTGTTGCCGGGCTCTGTGACTGATATTGGACCTTATAAATAAGGGCGAGACAATCAATTAGATGAAGATCTAGGTGTGTTGATTTTAGAAGACAGACACTTGTACAGGCGTTCTGAAATTTAGGATAGCCTGCCAAAATAATAGACGCTGCACAACAGTTCGTATATATGCGAGTATGCGGTATGATAGTCTCCGCCCCTTCATTGGAACAATATGGTCTAATAGAATGCAATACTTTGGTATAATAAATTGGCTAGAAGTCTTGAAGCAAAGCGAATGACTACTGGCAGACGATTTGGGCGTAGGAGAGTGAAGTATTTACACTTATTTTATATATCTAAGGTACCTTGTAATCATTTCTTAGCACCATGGTACTGATTGAAACTTTACATTTCCGCTCCCCAAATAGTACGAGCGACATCTCGGACTAGCGTCAGTTTCTCCCACATCTTTTCCTCGGTTCCAACCCCCTTATTATATGCGAAACTCGCAAAGCCGCACTGGGGGCTCACTGCAAGCGTGTCGGCCAAGACCTCCTCGGTGCTCCGCCCCTGGCCCGCCGCGATGACTGCCGCCGCCTCATGCACACGGCCGACCAGTGTCTCGAGGTCCTCCATATCCGGCTGCTTAGTCGTGACAAGTCCCAGCACGACATTCTTTCCACGCGGCAAGAAGCGCAGACTCTCAAACGAGCCGGACAACTCGTTGTCGAACTCGAGGTACAGCGTATCGTGGTGTAGTCGGGCCAGCACCCGCTCTGCGATGGGCTCGTAGCTGCCTGCGACGAACCCTGATCCCTTCGGTCCGGGCAGATTGCCACGGCACAGGTGGATTCCCACATGCAGGTCCGCAGGACGGTCACGGATGGCTTCATTGTGCGCCCAGACGTACAGATCAAGTAACTCGTCCGGGTCAACCCCATCCGCACGCAGCGCCTCGCGGAACGCCTCGTGCACGAAGTATGTCAAGTTCGGGTCGTCAATCTGCACCGAACGCAGCCCGGAATCGTACAGCACCTGCAGCTCGCGCCGGTATGCCGCCGCCATGTCCGCCAGGTACTCGCGGTCCGAGGTGTACGGCGACGTAGGTGCCCACGCCCCGCCCCGCGGCAGCTGTAGATGCTCCCAGACTATGCTCGGGAGCGAGATCTTGCAGTCTGCCCATCGCTCCTTTGGAGTCGCCGCCTTGAGCATCTCCCATGCCGGCAGGTTTGGGCTCTCCACGTGCTGAATGCGCCCGGTCGCTACACATGCCTCGCGCGTCGTATATCCGATCTTCAACAAGCCGTCCCAGGTCGGCAAGCCCTTGCGAACATCATCGGGGATGCGCAGCCCAGACCGCCGTTCTATGCCACCCAGGTTCTCGAAGAAGTTGGAGTAAAAGATGGTACGCTCATACTCGCCGCTCGTAATCGGCCGCACGCCAAGCTCGAGCTGCTTCTGCACAACGGAGGAAATGGCCGCCTGCGTCTGAGCCTTGAGGTCGTCTGAGAGGGCGTCGGTATAAATACCCCGCTCGCTTCGGGCCTTGATGAGCGAGGCTGGGCGGATAAGTGAGCCGATCTGGTCGTTACGAAAGAGAGGAGCCATCTTTCCGTTATAGTCCCAGAGAACGAATGAAGGATGATAATCAAGAGACGGCAGAGAGACCAAAGAAAGTTGTCTAACTGAAACTCAATTTATATCCAAGAGGGTACTCCACCACGTGCGGGGCCCAAGGATGAGGGTCCGCTTTTGTAACCGGCCCTATATCATATAGTTATATTGCCGAAGACCAAGACTAGGAAAGGAAGAAACTTTAGGTAGTCATGTCCCACCGAGTGTTGCATCGTGGCCCGATATACAGCCGCGATTGCGATTGTATCCACCAGATATTACATCGGAGTCTTACATACTTGCAGCTAGCAAGCCAAGCTCCCACCCGTTCACGCTTTAGACAGTGGAGAATTTGGAAATGTGACTAAGGGTGTACTATGCTTGCCTCATACTATATTGATATCGGAATTAGTCCTGGGACTCCTAACTTATAGAAGTCAGCCTCCTGGTCGTATGCTTTACAGTAGAGGTGCGAATATGAAATATCTATAGTCAATTAATGAAAATAAATGTATTGCAACTCATTATATATTTCATCCATATTCACCAAAGTGACGGCCTGTTCGACCATGATTAGACTTGATGTGCAATGCCACGAGACTTAAAAGAATTGAGCCAACATTGATACCAAACACCACAGACAAATGCGTAATTCTAGCGATGGGTGCTAGATTGCCATTCTGCACGCTGTACTGCTTTCTTGTCTGCAAGATCTCAAGTGATCAGTTAGTCAGTACAGCTCATTGCTTCGACTAGCAGCTTTGGCACGAAACCCAAAGGCTCGGGGATTCTGAATGAACACCGAGCGACTTCGCATTAATGGCGTTTCAGTGGGATTCAGTTGCTGTAGGTGCCACGCTATCACCGATTATCAAAATATTATTTACGGGACCTATTTCATGGACTTCGCCGGCGTGCCAATCACCAAAGGCGCTCACGTTGTTTCCATTTCAGCTCACCACCACCATAGCTGGCAGGTAATCAGCTAGCTTCTTTCTGAGTCGCATTTTTGTGCAGGAATTGAGGAAATGACTTACATATCACGTCAACTGCCCGTTCATTGAGTACGATATCACCTGCACCTGCCGGCGGCCCTTTGGCGCTGGTTGAGTGAGATCGTAGTGACCGAGGCTTCTCAATGTCCGGGGATTGTTCTTAAAATAATCGGATTTCCGTTGACTGTGATTGATATCCATCAGCTCGTCTGCGACTAAAACCCAATGAAAACATGGTGTCATTGCTCGTTAGCATGCGCGGCCCCAAATGTACTCGCTGTCGAATTCAGCATCTCTAGCACATGCCGTCGAGCAGGCTCCAGTCGATAGAAAACTGTTTATGCTATCATTCAAGGTGCAAATAACCTTTCCGGCTCACGACATTCAACCTGGCAAAGTCTGCGCAGCCGAAGCAAGCCTCGTGCTCTCACACCTTGAGGATCAGTTTCCACAAAACTCGAGGATTCTGGCAGGAGCCATTTCCAAGAATCGAGGAACCTCACAAATTCGAGAATTAATTCAATTCTCTGTACAGACTGGCCGGTAAGACGAAATTATTCGAAAGTTGGTCTACATGGCCTCAACGTCGCAGACATGTAAGTGGCAACGGTGCCAGTACCGCCATCCGGATTGGTGCATTAGATGAACGTGGAGCACAAGATGTACGAATTTGAGCTGAATTTTCAAGTCTGCAAGAATAGGATTATTACTGGCTCCGTTGGGGCCAGTGACAAATATTCTCAAAAACCAAAATGAAAGATTCGTTGGGTGGCTCGACTGATAATGAAATCAGTAATCACAACAACTTTGGCTGCGAATGTAAAGCCAGGGTGAAGCAAATATTACCTAGTTAAGATCATACGCGATAAGTAAAAGTGCTTTTCCAAACCCGTCACATGTTAATAAATGTGTAAATACTTGTGGCCAGCTCGGCTCGTAGTTCTCGAACACATGGGCTACCGAGATTATGGTGAACAACGCTATGTCATGAACTCTGAAAATGGAGATAATTGAATATGTTACACACACACCTACACATATATATATATATATGTTTAACATTCTTCAACATTGATAATTAGCACTCTTTTCGAGACGCGTTGTTTTTGAGATTTCTCAAATATTTCTTGATACACCAGAAAATTCATCGGGTCCTCCCATACATTTTCATCACATGCGTCGCACCTATATGTTTCGCAACTATGGCTTGACTGTATAGTAGTAGAACTTTATAAGATGAGTGTAATGTAATTGTTGCTATGGAATGAACTGAAATGTTTAAATCTGTCAAGGCAGCTGGGTACCTTTCCTTCTTCCCTCACTAGAGACCCTCCATATCTCCTTCAGCCCCTTGCCTCTCCTCCCCTACAATCCAACCAACATCCAGCCCCTCGTGGTCAATGATAGATTTCCAGCATTAGGAGATATCGCAAGCTACCACATCGATGCAGGCTTGCTCCGAGTCGTTGGTGTCTTCCACAGCCTGGATCAAGGCAGCGCCAGACTCCGTTACAGCGATAGTGCATTCTGTTTCAAGACCGATACTTTGGATGAGCTCGCCTCCGCAATAGTTATTCAAGATGGCTTCAACATCCGAGACAGATGCGGTAGGGTTTGCCGTGAGCGTATCAACCACCGTCTCGGCCAGAGCATGGCATAGACCACAAGAGAACTGGCTAGGTGAAAATGTGACAGCTTAGTGTTTGAACTTACTATGTGATCAAGAGGTTGTCATTTGATACTTACTCTGCCCAGCAACGGAGGTTGCTGAAAATACCGAAATAGCTTCCACAAGCACCACCAAACGAATAATGAGGTTGAACATATTCAGTGTGGATCTCGAGCTGTAACTCGGGGACTACCTAGGTAGGCTAAAATAAGGTTTCTGACCACGAAAGGTAGTGAAAGGCAATTATAGGTGATGAGTTCTGGTCTGAAGGACTAGATGAAATGAGAGACTCTGTCTGATGATTTCCGTGTGAACTGTCCACTTGTGCAGGAAATGAAAAGATCCAAGGTCTCTCTGAACTCATGTATATATACATTTATATACATATGTGTGACTGAGATGACTCTGAGGCTATTACAAAATATTACGTGTTCCTCTTTGGTAACCTAAAGACCTTTGAGGGATGCAAATGCAGCAATTTTATGACGTCGTGAACTGTGTGATGAAATGCAAGGCATTGCTGAGTTGCTAGTGCTGATTGAGGCTGAATAGTTCGAGTTGGAAATGCAGCAGGACGAATATGTCTGGCGATCTCCTTCTGGGACCGATCCTTTGATGCAATAGACTCTTTTTGGAGGACGTTACTATGTTGGTTTGAGTTTATATTAACAAATCAATACACCCGAGTGGTTCATGACCGTGTATGATTTAATAATACCACTGGTAAGATGACGCATGAGTCCGTTCTAGATCGTGGTATTTGTCCCGCGCCACCAATTTATGAGAGCATGCATTAATGTATTAGTGTTGAGCGCAGCTATAAGCTCCTCTCTTGCCAACTTATAGTCGGTTACCATGTTAGCCGCTTTCGGCTCATCAAATTGGCCAACTCGCGCTCTTGAAAGTCTCTAATTCGTCTCTGCCTGCTGCGGTTGCCTGATCAAGGCTCTCTCGGATATACTCTCCAGTCTGTATTCATGGCAACCTGCTGAATTATGAACACAGATACTTGGAGAATTCGCATAGCCCTGACCCGGACTGCGGACTGATTCTAATGCCTACCGTCGCCATCGGAGACATTGATGCATTTATGCTATTCTTGATGTCAAAGGTATAAGACGCATGTAATTTGAGATGATTGTGACGTGAGGGCAACAATCTCACTTACCAGTGTCTGAGATTCGTGGGCTCTATACAGCTGGGCAGCTTCTTGGAGGTAGGAGAACTCTACCACGAGTTAAGGACAAGTAGACCAATATTTTAGGCTGGTGAATGATCCATTTGTCGGTTATGTAACTATAAGCTCTCCATCACTGTCCTTGCGCAGATCCTTTTCACTTGCCTGCCCACCTGCTCTCCCTCCCCAATAACTCATGGTACCGAACACGCCAATCCACTTATTAGCGAATAGCTGTCGTCTTGAATTCAATATACTCAAAAATAAATGTCAATGTCCATCAAGCCATCGAAAATAAGCAGCATATCACCAGAGGGTACCTTTCTCATCTTTAGCATCGACATTCGCCGCTGCTTAAATTCAGGTCACGGCCTATTGTCGTATATCTTATTGCATCAGGACTTGCATGACCAGAGTGGCGCGTGATGGAAAGCCCGTGAAGTAATCAACAATTGGCATCCAGGTGATAGCCATGTCTGCGTTCCTGTCCGGTGCCAAGCCTCCGGCTTGTGCTGTTTGATACTCGCAAATGTCGAGCGCGGTGTGCCGTTTTTTGGAGTGTACGTTGATCAGGTGGTCTTCCATTTTGACGCGCCAGTCTTTTTTCAGGTAATTTAGGGTTTAGGAATACTGTGAATTACACTCTCTTGCTCGAAGTAGTTGAGTTGCTCTTTCGTAGAATACGTTGGTTTCTGGCCAGTGCTATCTCCATTTTCTAGACCTTTGAGATGTCTGTTTCAGTGGCGGGTTCCTAAGCACAAGTCTCAATTCTGAGCGAGCTTTGACGGCATTTTTGCATATGAGAGTCCCAAATCTTAGTTTCAGCCTTCCCGGGGGCTACAGATTTGCAGCCATGGAACTGCTCCCTACGAGCCCAGCCTAGTAGGCACAGTACCACTGAAATTGATTACAGCATCAAGAAATTATGCATTGACAGGCTTTTAGCGCTCGAATACCTCCATAGCAGGTTGCCTCAGGAAGATACCGACAGTGGTAAGCCAATAAGCATACTGCCACGTCCACATTAGTATCGCTTACAGGTGAATGAGCACTATGAATAATGCCTTTTACATTGTAAAGAATGTCGCGGCCCTAACATGCCATCTCAACTCGAAGTTTTATTCCATTCGTCGCTCGCTGTCACCCACTGTTTATCACAGCAACAAATCATAGTAGATAAGGTTCAAAATCCCAAGCAATAGGATCTTCCAGTCAGCTTCTGCCTCTGGAGCATTTGGATTCGACTTCGGGAAAGCGCCGGATTCTTGTAGCTCCCTTCCAAGCTCCATATACAAATATGGAGACTCGATGTTCCACATAACTGAGTCCTATGGCTCGATCTAGCCCTTAGCGGTTCTCACTACCCTTCAGACCCTATTAATCCACCTTGCCATCATCGGGTCTGCAATGTGATAGGAAACGTCATTAACAATGCCCACTACGTACTGAAACGAAGCTGAACTAGCATATCTCCGCCTCTCATTGCTACTAATAGGGAAGCAAATAGGGCTGTTTATGGCTTCTACCGTGTAAGGCTGCCGCTGATAGGGCACCAGATATTAGGCGCTGGAATGCTGAGCTTTGGCTTTTGTCTGATTCTGTATCGGTATTATGAGTAAGGCCATCCCTACAAAATTCACCTTCCGCTATATAAGTCTGCTTCCCAGCCCCGCGGAGAACTTATGATTAGAGCGAGTAGTTATTGATTTATAATAGGTTTCGAGCGTCTTCATATTCGCGTATGTACTATCTTAACGGTCACTATCATTAGTCTTACTAATATCAGGCTGTTGCAGCTTATAGATGGCGATGCTCGATCCGTATTCTTTAAGTTTGCAATACATAAATACCAACGCGGGCGCCCCCAAGTCAGTTCGCATTTAAGCCGATAATACACGTCTGAACCACGTATGTCTCACATGTTCAAGATACACGGCCCACTACCGGAGTACCTCGATATGATTGACCTTAAGAGAGATCCCTGCAGTCCATTTCGAGCCTATCGAGTAATACAAACCGCTTGTGGTGTATCGCAGATAGCGTGTAGAAAAGTATGTGTCCTGATTGCAGCGTTGACATTGGCGAAGGTCTGAACTGCGCGACTATGGCCAAATTTATCAGTTCCAGACTACAAGAGAAGAATGAGTGGAGGGGTCGATGGTGTGAAGGATGCTTTTATAGAATTTTTCAATTTTTTGTCCAGACACAGAAATAAGTTTTGGTTTCGCCAAGACGGACAATGCTGTGGGTTTCTGATTGTTCCGTTAGATGTCTTTGGTAAGTACCCAGCGTCGGTCACACTACGCATCAATGGGAGCACACTTGAATTTTGGGCTTGAGCTGTTCTGAGTCAGATATCCAGTCAGGACTATTGGACTTGAATGATGCTTGAATTTCTAGTATTTCTATCAAAGAAATGCATAGCCCAAACGATGGCTCGCAAGGTTATAGAATGTGTTTAGTTCTGTAACTAATTCTGGGACAGAATGCTCCGTGCATTCGCAGTGTCCATGCAGGAATGAGGCGACTGCCTCTTCTGTGTCAACATCTGCCATGGACAGCGGGCTTTGATTTAAGTACTGCGAGGCTATTTTTTGATTGGTACATGAAGTCTACTCCCAAATGATTTGGCGCTTTGTGAAAGATGAGAAGGACGAGTTGAGTATACAAAGCTACGTAAGTATCCACTACCTGCACGAGCAAATGTATATCACATTCTGGTTGCAGTTGCTGCTCGTGGCACAGATGAGATCATATGAGGTAATTTACTGAGGTTCTCGTCCACTTATGAACTTGAATCTGTTATTGACATGTTCACATCATCCATTCTTGGTTTTCAAAAGGGGCTACGCGTATCAACTTTGGTAACCTGGCCGTCTCGCAATTGTCACCTTCGAACCGATAGCTTCTTACTCGTACTTTGATTGACATTCTGACCTTTTATGTCTTTCCAAAATTTTATTGGAATGAAGCCATTTATTCATTCTGCTATACTGCATTTCCTCTACAGATCAATATCGTTATGTGCCAAATTGAGCAATTTGAGATTATAGCTATTCAAAATATGATGGCAGTGCTGAAGTGACGTTTTTTTTTTTTTCCTGCATTTCGTTCAGACATTCGTATACAGATTGGTTTAAGGAGGCTTCAGGTCCCTGAAACAGCGACAATACGACTCGTAGAACACCAATTGGATATGCGATCTGATTTGTCGCCAATGCTAAACACAGAGGAGATACAAGCGCTGCTTACGATTGGAAAGGTCTCCCGTGGCTTCGAGTATGATCATAGTGCCCCATAAACCTGATGGAGTCTTGACCGGAGCTGGATCGCAGAAATTTTTCATATATTACAGCTTTACTTCAACAGCCTCCAAATTTTGTCTTATGGTCCCAAGAATGACGCCGGGAATGACGCCGGGCCCGGGCTTATTGCATGAATGAATGGATTCTGGGATTACTAGATAAGACAAATGCTAGCATGCATGCGCTCCATAAGGGAAAAACCTGGGAGAGATTATCCCTGATTAAAGCAGGCTAGACCGAATAGTATGACCGAGCCAGCTGCGTTTTGATCGTTCATGGCCTGGATTTTGCCCAATAGTTCCCAACGTTACAGTGGGCTTGCCGGTGTACCCGGACATGCAAGTATTGCAGAGCCAGTTGAACAAGTCTACGACAGTATATTGGCGCCTACTGATTTGCTTTTTTCATGTAGATGGATTGCGCGGGATTGGCTTAGTTGCTTTCTGGCTTCTATAATGCTACTGCTCTGCATGTCCTCCACTACGTATGGTCGACAGTTGATGGGTCAATATTCCAGAATGGCACGCACATCGGTGACCAGATTTACCAGATGCAGATCATCTCAGCTCATGTGCTCAAATGCCACATTGTCATTTGACAATTGTGATGGTGTGCATCACAGTCATTGTGACTTCAGATCGACGGATGTCCCGAGTACTTCGAATTCGAAAGCGGGAAGCGGGCATGTGTCCAAGGAAAAAAGATTATATATGATATCACACGTCCGAGTTTCGGTCTAGCCTTTAGCATAGGTGTCTAACTCACCACAGCCCGACCTCACCAAGACCAGAAAATTTCCTCTGCGACTCGATTTATCACAGATTCCGTGATGTTCCCTACACGCTTGAAGCTTATTGCTCTCATATTACTGGCCCCAAGCCGAATCGATGGCCTGAGCACTTCTGCTGCCGATGCCGCAGCAACCACATCAGCCATAAACACTACAACATGCAACGGTCTCTTTTACGCATATACTGAGCTGGCAGGCTATGGATATATCCCTAGTAATGCAAGAGACAAGTTTGGAGACACAGTTGGTGGTATCGGTAGTGCCATTGCCCTGGACCAGAGTTCATGGACGCGGAGCGAAGATGGCCTCAGTTACACGGGTTCGCTATGGGTTCTACCTGACCGAGGCTGGTGAGTAGCCATCCGTAATGAATACTGGGAACCCCTACAAAGACAGCACGACACAAGATTTAGTGCATTGACACAGACTCGAGAATATGTCCCGAGATCAGTCTATGCTGACCACTTGGTCCAGGAATACCGAAGGAACTCTCAACTACGTTAACCGCGTGCACAAATTCGTCATTTCTCTCACACTCCAGCCCAATGCTAGCGTCACAAACCCAGCAGCTCCAAATGTGAATTTCACATATCTTGATACAATTCTCTTTTCCGGGCCCGATGGACAGTATACGACAGGACTAGATGCCACGGGGTCTGGTGGTCTCGCCTATGAAGGATTCCCGCTACTTCCGGCAGCAAACTGGACGGGAGATGGTTTTGGTGATGATTTGGACAATGGCACCACATACTCGCATATTGCGGTGGATGCCGAGGGTCTTGTTATCAACGCTGATGGGACTTTCTGGGTAAGTGATGAATACGGACCGTATATATGGCTTCTCAACAGCAATGGTACAATAATTTCAGCAATCCGGCCGCCCGAGGCCATTATCCCCAAGCGTAATGGCTCGGATTCCTTCTCTGCCGACTCACCGCCCGTCTGGGAAGACCAGGACGACGACGATGTATCACCTGCGGATAATCCAACTGGAAGAGATAACAATCATGGTAGGCATCTTGTTATCCAATATCGACAGTGCTTGATCAAACTCTGGGTTCTTGTTAATCATACATTTTTAAAAGGTTTCGAGGGGCTTTCAGCGTCAGCAGATGGAGAAACACTATACGTTCTGCTACAAGCAGCAGCTAATCAAGAGGGAGTAAGTCTGGACCTTTTCCACTCCATGAGGACCGGCTCACATCGTTTGCGCATATAACATCATGAAATCTGAAAGACAACTCTGGCAAGCGCATGAATAGCTTCTGACCATTTCAAAAGGGATTGGCCTCACAAACCGAGCAAAATGCCCGATTAGTGATCTACGACGTTTCAGACAAGCTTGCCCCTGTCTACCTATCCGAGTACATCGTACCTCTGCCATTTTACGATGATTATACCGCAAAAGCCTCGAAGAATCCAAAGGTTGCAGCGCAGTCTGAGATCCACGCCCTTCCTAACGGCCAATTCTTTGTGCTAGCCCGTGACTCCGGCTTTGGACATGGCCAGTCTGAGTCTCTCAGTGTTTACCGACATATCGACGTCTTCGACGTCTCTGAAGCTACTGATATCGCCGGTGCTACCTACGATTGCGAGACATGCGCCGTTGCAGACAGTGACGGGAATTTAGACTCGGACATAACGCCTGCCACGTACTGTTCATTCTTGGACTTCAATGTGAACTCACAGCTTGGGAAATTTGGAATGCATAACGGCGGCGATCAGAATAGTACATTATTGGTAAGCCGGTACTTTATGTCGCCGGAGCTGCCACTCTTACCCATTTAAGATGGAAAGACGCAATGTCGCAAAGCATTTTTTGGCTCAAATAAATCAACCGTCTATCAACAACAGGAACTCGGATGCTGACACACTGCGTTTACACAGAATGAAAAGTGGGAATCAATTGCCCTTGCACCGGTCGATCCTGAAAACCCTGGGTCGAATTATTTTGTTATCAGTCTGAGTGACAATGACTTTATTACCCAGGATGGATATCTCAACTTCGGACAGTACCAATACTCGGACAGTTCTGGCTACAATCTGGACAACCAAGCTCTCGTGTTCCAGGTGACACTACCATCTTAGGCAAATACTATGGGATTGGTGGGATTTGATTTTGGCAGCTGGAGTACATACATTCCTGATCACGACTCAGAATGAAGATCCACATCTGAAGATGACTTTCAAGGTTATATGAGGAACAACCTTTCACATTGGCCTCAATCGGCCTCGAATATGCATTTGCAATGCCTCTTGTTGGACAAATGCTAGATTTGTGCGCGATGTTCCAATAAACAAAGATACTACTGGCGCAAACCAAACTTCATCTCTCGAAACTATGTTCATCACACGGCGTCCTTCTTCGATTGGGTCCCAGTTCTGTGCCCGCTAACACTGAAGCTCGAACGTAGTGGAACTGTGTGGGGCTCCCACGTCCCATGACCAATCTCTGGCTCTTTGCGTCTCTTTTTCGCAAGGCTACTCTCCTATTGGAGCTCTACATGTATAAGCTTCACGCAGCAGTATATGGTCCACAGAAGGCTTGACTGAGCATCAGACTATACTGCAATATAACAAGCCATTTTTGGCTTAAATACTGTAGCCCACTATTTGAAGATTTGGTTCGTTCCCTAGCTACGCATTCAATTCGCCACCTTTCTTGCATTCAAATCCTCATATAAGCTTTGAGACAAAACCGGACGTAGCAGTTTATCTTCAATTGTGGCCAATCGTACATTCTTCGGTCTATTTCGAGCTGTTTTGACACCTATCCATAGAATCTTGTCTTATCTGATGAAGGAAGCTGAAGCCCGCAATTGTTTGCATTGGGGTTATACGCACTTGTTGAAATAAATATGGTCAATACAATGGGATAGCTTGTTCTATTTGCATCTTTTGCTATTTCAATCATCTGCTGCACTAATGGTTGGCTACGACTTTTAAGAGATCAAAACACGTTATTAACCATCGGTACATTGTTTTCGATATCTTCAAGGCCTTCACCTTTGTGCCCCTACCAAGCCGTTCAGAACGTAATTCAAGGCAAAGGACAAGTAGATATTTTGATGAGGATCATGACACAGTTGTTGATCGGCCAGTCCAAACCTTGGCCACGCAGCCTTTCCCAAGTCTATATTCGAGCTTTCGCTTGCTCCAAGGCTCGAACTATATATTTTTGGTAGTTAGAGGATAATCGTATACAATCTCCACTGCATTCTTCTTGATGCATCAGCACTTGAGGCCACTCGGCAATTTCCCGCATACGTGAACATAAAAGTAATCTCATCTAACCGACCGCCCGATAGGATTACATGAAAGTGATTGATTTCGTGAGACGTCCAACCTCTTAGCCGGCCGCGGCGGCCTGCTGGGGTCAGCCATTTCAGCTAGCCCGCGCTTACGTCTGGGCCTCTCACCCAAGGCAGCACTTTAGGTCCTGAGCGCAGTATGCTACGGTAAGGATCCTGCACAGGCATCCTGTGATATCAATTTGATGCTGCACGACAGGTTTACGCCTTTTACAGCGAGCAAGGAAGGAATAGACCACGACGGCCAGTAAGCGACCTTTGAATATTGGTCAACGGGCATGAGGCCTTCAAACAAGCGCAACTCATATACACTAGGTTGATGAAGAACAAAGGATTATATTATTAATAGTATAGTGGGCTGATTGAGGTATGGTCTGCATGTGCAACGAGACGGAATATAAAATAGACAGGTTACTCAGTCTGATGGAGATGTCATACTCGGGTCTCAATAAATTCAACAACATCGTTCGTCTGTCAGATAAACCACAATAATCCATATCATATCCTCTGCCAGTCAGAACAAAAACTCATCATACAAATCCGCATATACAACCACCATCAACCAACTCTATATCATCAAAATGCAGTTCACCACCGCCCTTTATGCTGTTCTCGCGGCCCTGCCCATCGTCAGCGCCAATGGATGCTACGGCAGCGGCGATACCTTTGCCGAATACGGCACCTCTGATGAATTGGCCACCGCTCGCGAAGAAGCTTGTGCTGCTCTTGTAAGTACAATTCCAAAGCATACCGAGCTCATGTTGAACCTGGGAGAGCCCAGATTTAACCAGCAATCGCGCAAGCTACAGGCCGGAGAATACCCCGCGGGCCAAACCAAGAACTACTGTGCCTCGAACGGTCAGGCTTCAATCAACTTTAGCGCAACGAGCAACTCTGGCAGCACCACTCTGACCTTGACGGCGGAC
This sequence comes from Coniella lustricola, assembly GCA_003019895.1. Taxonomy (NCBI): domain Eukaryota; kingdom Fungi; phylum Ascomycota; class Sordariomycetes; order Diaporthales; family Schizoparmaceae; genus Coniella; species Coniella lustricola. The sequence goes on along the minus strand of KZ678482.1, from coordinate 57,121 downwards.
GACTGTGTCTCGGCTATGATCATTGAAATGGAGGCTTGCAGCCACGGCAGCGTTCAGAGCCACGGTTCTTTCACTTACAAGGACGACCCGAACGCTGGTTCTTGCTAGATTGTATTTTGTGCGGCATTCTGGCTAGAACCACGGGTGTCATTGGGAAGGCGTTCAGGCGAAGCAGGGAATAGACTAGTTCTATTCCATGGAAATTGGGTTACATACGATTGTTGAATGAATCAATCTGAAATCACAATAATCATTCATAACCTTCAGTCATGCTATATGTCCTATGTGAAAATTGGGCCATTTTGAGTCTAAACCTGTCGACGGTATTGATCACTATCAATTACTTCAAATGTCGCATGCTAACTAACAAGGAAAACAATATGTGCTTGCATACCGTCGCTCGATTCAAGATTTGTCGTAAAGACATCATCCGGCGATGAGAATACGGTCCAGGTCGTGAAACATGATACTGCACATATGTCGCTCTCAGAGAATCGTGTCGAAGAGATCAAAAATGAAGCAACACTTGTTGGAAGTTCTCTGGCCGTCCTTCACTGACTAAGCAAGTATGATGGGTACATGTACTACTATGTCAAGCAAAGAGTACATAAAGTTAGATGTCTGCTTGCATCCACGTACTAGCTTATCTTGCGTTGGTCTTGTCATATGTGATGATCTGTTGACATGTAAAAGCAAGACAGAGTGCATATGAGCACATGGCCTCGAATGTTTTGATATTCTGTAATTCATGGTGCTATACCAACCTACTTGCGTCCCATCACCCTTTGCGACCGTCTCCTTTTGGCTGTCAGTATGGCTGTGGTTGCTGAAGGCGACGTATCCTGCTCAATTGTCTCAGCCTTGACGTGGGGAGATAGTGCTTTCACAGCTCGCTTTCGTTTTGATGGTATAGTTGTTGGCGCGAGCGGCGGTGCCGTCAATACTGCCTCTTCCATGACCTCTGACTTGATTGGTTTGGTGTCGGCTTTCTCCTTGGTCTGAGCAGCGAGCTGGTCTGCAAATGCCTTTAGATCAGCAGTAAACAGAACAGAATGGGCCCATCCAGCTTGAAGCCCCCACAGATTGCGAAAATGATCTCCAACAGCGTCGTACATGGCTTTGCTTAGGGTCTTATTTTTGCTCTTGGAACCGAACTTATAGTCTCGCAACGCTATTTGCCACACGTGTGTGTCTACAGGGACTGCCTCTCCCCAGCCCAAACCCATGAGACAAACGCAATCCGCTACTTTCGGTCCAACACCACAGAGCTCGAGCAGACTCTCGTGAGCGCACTTGTATGTCGGTCTCTCGTCCTCGACCTGTTTTGGCTTTACCGTGGATCCCCAAGCCACGCTGTCCGGGTTCCGTAAGCTCTGCAGCCACCCAGCCGGTCTGACTTGCGCAATGTTGCGAGCAGTCTCGGCGATGTACCTGGCACGATAGCCAAACCCCAGCTGGCGTAGATGAGCTTCTACGCCATCTGCTGTCAGAGAGTCTGGCGATGGGAAATCGTGAAAGGCTTGGTCGCCTATCGTACCGATGTACGGCCCGTAGTGCAGGCAGAGGTTGTGGACCATCTGCGAAATTCTCGATATGTTGTTGTTGCTGCTGCAAATGAAGCCAACCAGTGCTTCCCACGCGTCTTGATTCAGTATCCGGACGCCCATGAACCCAGAAGCCTTTTTGCGGAAGTTGGGATCGGCATCCGCCCATTGCTTGTACAAGCCATGCAGGTCATGGTGAAGGTTGAAGTAATTCTGCAAGAGCGCCTTGCTGTCGTCCAGCTCGGCATTCTCTGGAACCGCACCAGTCCTGGAGGAGACAGATGTCGACGGTACAGCTGGGTCAGGCCAAATAATGCGGTAGTGCAGATGCTGCGGGTCCTGCTTGAGAGATACGATCCGTCCATGTAATGTACAGTGCCTAACATGAAAGAGTGAGCCAATGCACATGTCAAATACCATAGGGAGCAGAGCATAGGTAGCAGAGCATTATGTTGGGAAAGCATTCTGTGGTGAGGTCGGGCAGACTGGCATCGGGCAAAGTATCAACATCACATCGCTGGTGCGAGGACAGCTTTCTTCTTTGACAACTCACCATTCGTCGTGCAACTTCTTCCATCGAAAAGACTGCCCGCACCGTAGAGTTGTGTCGATGCAGAGTTCTGTGAGGCTCAACGGCAATTTGCGCCACTCCGTCTTCGCTATGGTCATGTTCTGTATGGATTGGAATGGTTATCCAGCAGAAATCCGATTCTCTTATGGAAAGTATGTTGCAGAATGTGTTTTGCCACAGATGTCGGCGAGTCTTTGCTTGGGTTCGACAACATGTGTTGACTTGAAGGGTTGAAACTGCTAGGCCAGGCAATACAGGGCACCCCAGCAGCCACTTTGTGCCTCCAGGAACGGAGCCAACAGCCTGGAAGTCTGCGAGCACTACAGGGCATGTGAGCTGGGCTCCAGGAGGTCAGCAACTTTGCATGCCGCTGAACGGACCCCCTTGTAGCCCTGCTCGGTATACAACACTAGTCCTTATTTGCACTAGCATCATCTGGGCCTCTCAGAAATTCGGCCTTCCTAAAGCCGTTACAGGCTGCGGAAAGAAGTTCCAGGCGGTGCGCAGTGTAGCTGCTCTGGTGGACCAAAGCTTTTGCCGCCCCATCAACCAAACCTGTCATTCCATCAACTGCCTGCCTGTGTCCAATCTTCGCTGGTCCAGGTCTCAAGACGACGGCGAGCGAAAACAGCGATATCCTCACGAGTCCTCAACACGGTCAGAAAGGACCAGCCCGGCGCTTACCTCTCCACTCGTCACTGTGACTCTCTCACACAGGTTTTCTCTCCACGCAGTGCTCTCCAGGCTGTCCACGGCGCCTCTGTTGACCATGGATCGGAAGGACGCCGGACGACATGGCTCTTCTCGAGACTATGGCGTATGTCTATTCCTCCCTCTCTTGCAATTGTGTCTCTGGCCATATGCGCTGACTTGTTTCCCTGATTGACAGTCGTCTCGTCGCGACCGTGATGACCGCCGCGACCGTGACCGTGACCGCCGCCGCCGCTCTCGATCGCCCTACGAAAGCTCTCGCCGGCGCGATGCTGGCGCTGAAGTTGACTCATACTCCTCTAGCCGCAATCATCGGGACCGCGAACGCGAAGATCGCTACTCTGGCCGACGCGAGAGGGACTGGGACAGAGATCCGCGTGCGAACAGGCGCGAAGGAGGCCGCAGGGAAGACGACCGGCCTCCACGTCGCGATCGTGACCTCTTTGACGACCGCCGCCGAGGCCCACGAGATGCAGGGCGCCCCGAGCGAGACATCGAGCGACGCCGAAGCGAGTCTCCACCACCCAAGAAGAGGGAGCCTACACCAGATCTGACAAACGTCATCTCCATCCTGGATCGCAAGAGGCGTTTGACGCAATGGGACATCAAGCCTCCGGGCTACGAGAATGTTACGGCTGAGCAGGCCAAGCTTTCGGGCATGTTCCCACTGCCTGGTGCGCCTCGACAGCAGGCCATGGATCCCACCAAGTTGCAAGCCTTCATGAAAGAGCCCGGCACTACAACCAACAACGCGTCGCTCAAGCCCACGAATTCACGACAAGCCAAGCGCCTGATTGTCTCGAATCTGCCCGCCTCTGCAACCGAGGAGGAGATCCTAGGCTTTTTCAACCTCCAGCTCAACGGCCTCAACGTAATCGAGTCGACCGATCCCTGCTCGCTTGTCCAGCTGTCCAACGACCGGTCCTTTGCCCTGCTCGAGTTCAAGACCGCTGAGGATGCGACTGTTGCTCTTGCACTTGACGGTCAGACTATGGAAGCAGACGACGCAAATGGTACAGCCAATGGCGCATCGCAGGGCTTGCAGATCCGTCGACCCAAGGACTACATTGTACCCGCCGTGGTGGACGATCCGAACTACGAGCCAGGGCGGATATCCGGCGTTGTTATTGACACTCCCAACAAAATCAGCGTGGCCAACATTCCCCCTTACCTGACCTCGACACAGGTCCTGGAGCTCTTGAACAGTTTCGGCGAGCTCAAGGCCTTCACCTTGGTGCAGGACCGCAGCACGGAAGAGTCGCGCGGTATTGCCTTTTGTGAATACCTCGACCCAACCGCCACCGAGGTTGCTATTAAGGGTTTGGACGGTATGGAGCTGGGTGACAGGCATTTAAAGGTGCGCAAGGCTAGCATCGGAATCACCCAAGTCTCTGGTGTGGAGATGGGTGTGAATGCCATGTCCATGCTTGCTGGCACTACGTCGACCGACTCAGAAGTCACCACAGTTCTGCAACTGCTCAACATGGTGACGCCAGAGGAGCTGATGGATCCAGATGACTACGAAGGTAAGTACCGCAAATGCGAACGTCCTCAACCCACTTGATCTAACGGCTTACACACACTTGACAGAAATCTGCGAGGATGTCCGAGACGAATGCAGCAAATTCGGCACCATCCGTGAACTCAAGGTGCCTCGGCCTAGCGGCGGCAGCAAACAATCTGCAGGAGTCGGCAAGATTTACGTGAAATTCGACAGCCCCGAATCGGCCACAAAGGCACTCAAGGCTCTGGCTGGCAGGAAGTTTGCAGACAGAACCGTGATTACCACATATTTTCCCGAGGTAAGTCTGTTATGTCTCGGATCCCGACTCTATTTGCAGCAACTGATGCTGACCTGCCGCGTCCAGGAAAACTTTGAAGTTGGTGCATGGTAAAAAAAAAACGGACAGCAAGAGGCGGAAATGTTGGTGCAGGTCGATACCAGCAGGGAAAAAGGCGAAGACGACACAGTGCTACAATTATCTATCGTGTCGCAAGGAGATCAGGCAGTAGTTGAGGTACCGCGTGCGCCACGCCCGGCGCGCATGCTGGTCTTGCATGCGATCAACGAGGAGGTCGTGCCTGTATCAAGTCGAGCAAAGTGTAGTGATTCCTACGAAAAGGCTAGGAAAGAGTGTCATATCACATGCTATGTCCAGTTGAACTCGTTTTCCCCTATGTGCCACATCAACAGATGCTCCAATGTCGAATGTCTTTCAAAGCACAAGTACTGTCTAACCCAACCAAAAAAAAAAAAAAAAAAAAAAAAAAAAAAAAAAAAAAAAAAAAAAAAAAAAAAAAAAAAAAAAAAAGGAAGTAATCACTGTTTATTCATGGCTCGCAGAAGGAAAGCGGAGAGTATTTGTGACTTGTCTTGATTCAAATGCTAATCTAAGCATGCCGAAGCACGTCGTGTCGTTGCCACAGTTATCCTTGCGCAACTTTCTCTGCCTCTTACACATAACCTATCAAGGAGTATGACCTAGAGTTTGTCAGCAATCGTTGGCGTCTTTGACGTGTATGCGGTAGCAATGTAAAAACAGGAAGGCTGTGCATTTCAGAAGTCCATTACATTCATCGGTGCTCCGAAGAGACCTAACATAAGAGGTACCAGAAATATAATAATTCAAAAAAAGGTTGATGATCATCAGGATAGCACGAGCGGGTGGGCATGACTTGAAGAGAGAGTAGAGCTTACCGGTAGTAATGATGCGGGCGTCTGTGTGGCATCGAGACAGTTCGCATCCAGAGATTGGTGTAGAAGCAAGAGATTTCAAAGGTGCTTACAGTAGCAGCGAGGATTTATGTACGTCGCCAACAAATTGTATGAGCACCTGCTGGGCCTGGCTGGCGGCCCTGGTGCCAGCTGTAGCCGGCCCGCCAGCTGCAGATGGCCACCCCACTTCTCGGAACCCACCGACCAGCAACAAACTCCAAAAACTTGCTGGACGCTCCACCCTGACAACTTCTTTTCCCTTCTGTTTTGTCGACAACCACTCAACCGCCGCCATCTGACGATACCAGGTCCTTCTCTCAGCCACCAAACTGACCAACACCAGACAAAATGGGTCGTCTTCACTCCAACGGAAAGGGAATTTCAGCCTCGGCTATTCCCTACAGCCGCAACCCTCCCTCCTGGCTCAAGACCACCCCCGAGCAGGTTGTTGAGCAGATCTGCAAGCTGGCCAAGAAGGGTGCCACCCCCTCCCAGATCGGTGTTGTCCTGCGTGACAGCCACGGCATTGCCCAGGTCAAGGTCGTCACTGGTATGATCCCCTTTCTTTGATATCTTTAGAATCCCCGGCGGGATTCTAGAGGGTGGCAGCTTTCGAGCGACGTTTTGCTGACAACACTGTTCGCGACAGGTAACAAGATTCTGCGTATTCTGAAGTCCAGCGGTATGGATTAACCCGATGCAACCCTCGTAAAGCGCAACACAACCGTCCAAATTGTCGATCGAACCCCTCGAACGATTGAATATAAACGCTTTCCAACAAGACGCGCCGTGCGCAATGCACAAATGCACTCGGTCGACCTAGACATGCAATCTCCGATCAGTAAATGATTGTTGAGATCTGTCAATGGTCCGCGTCTCGTGGTCGCGCCACAGAGAAAAAAAAATCATATTATGCCTCTGCTCGGTCATGTGCTGACAGAGAGATCTTGATAGGCCTCGCTCCCGATATCCCAGAGGACCTGTACATGTTGATCAAGAAGGTACGTCTGAGCAATTCTATTGATTTTTCAAGGTTTCCTGCCTCATTGGTAGTTTTATTGGCCGACATTATACTGACAATTCTTCCCAGGCCGTCGCTGTCCGCAAGCACCTTGAGCGCAACCGCAAGGACAAGGACTCCAAGTTCCGCCTCATTCTGATCGAGTCCCGTATCCACCGTCTGGCCCGCTACTACAAGACCGTCGGTGTCCTGCCCCCCACCTGGCGCTACGAGGCTGCCACCGCCTCCACCATGGTCGCATAAGCAGCTCAATTGGGCGTTTTATCTGGACTGGAGAGAGTCAAGGATCCAAATTCACTTTGTGGTGATTGCGATGAAGGGCTTTACGGTATGGAGTTAGGGCGGACCGGTAAAAAGATTGCTACGGCTTCACTGCATTTCACACGAGGTTAATTGCCGAAAAGGCTTGGTACATGTAAATGAAGGTCGAGACCTCGAGAAGGCATTTCCAGCTCTGCAGTGTTAAGACAGGTGCATGTGGCATATCGTTTGCCTCAAATTTCTATCGCCGCGACGCCAGAACTCCGCCTCCAGTTATCAAAATAGTGTTCCCGTGATCGTCTCCCATATTCCATCGCACGTCTCAAGAAGGTGTCCTGACGGGGCAGCCGTCAGCGCTGAAGTGCAAGGCCCTAAATTACCACAGGTCCAACAGTGTTGGGCAGACTCACTAATCACCATGCGCTCAAGCACTTGTTCACATGCCAACTGCCAGCGAGAAGGCATGCTGTTTCTTCTTTTTCCTTTTCCCGTACTGGGAGTCAAGTCATCCTGTCTAGATGTCCAGATTGGTATCATAGTTGAGCTACTGATCAACGCCATTCATATCCTTGTCCCCCTGGCTGGCTGCAACAGTATTAAGAGCGCTCTTGGCTCCAGCGGCCGCCGCCGCTTGTTCGTCGCTGCGCTGGAGAAGGAACTCGCCGAGCATGCGCAGAGGGTCGGCGGGCCTAAATTGAATCGTACGTCAGCATGCCAGACCCTATGAAGCGAGTGTAGCAACTTTCTCCTGACGGCTCACGTACTTGTGTAGTGCCAGCAATTTCATCCCGTCCAACAGATGCTGTGTGACATGCTGGTTGAGATATACGCGGGTTGGCGCACCGTTTTCGACGGCCTCGGCTGGTATAGTGGCGCGCTCTGTCGGGACGGCCGATGGCGCACGAGATGTCGTCGCGCCTTGTTGTTGATCGTCCTTGAAGCGTCCAGATGCATTCGGAGTCGAGGTGCGGGCGGGGGAGCCAACGCTGCCAGCGGCGTCGTGGGCGGGCACTGGGGCGGTAGAGCCTGGGACAGCAGCGTCCTTGAAGATTTTCGAAGCACGATCAGCATTGTACTTGAGCACGACGATGTGCGACGCGCAAGGCGCAGGCTGGGTGGTCGACACTTGGGAGGGCATCTTGAGGTGTTATGTGCTGGAAGGGTTGCGCAAACAACAGTAGTCACAGGGGTGCAGAGAGGACTAAAAGAATGATTCAGGGAGTCTGCTCACAGTCTGGGGCTCTGTTGACTTTGAGATCTTGTCTGGCTCGTCCTGGGAAGCCATGGCAACATCCTGGGTCTCTCCATTCATCTGCACATTGGCCAAGTTGTCGAGACTGGCGCCTTGCTCGTTGGAAAGACTGCCACTCCCCTCGCCCACAGCAGCCGGATGGGATGCTTCAATATCAGTCATATTGCAAGAAACGTTATATAATGCAAACAAGGCAATATATGAGGCACAGAGTAGTCCCTGGGCAGGTAGCGTGGTTAACAAGGCGGCTAGGCAGGACAGAATCTCGATCTTGGTTAAGAAAGCTGTGATGGAGAATGCGATTGTTGCCGGCCCCAGCTTTCGCGTTGCGACAAGACAAGGGACAGCCTGACAGGGGTGATGGCGGCGGCAGCAGTGGGGTCCTGGCCCTGTCTAGAGCCGCACAATCCAGGGCCTAACACGCTAGAAGACGCGTTGGACCTAATGACATCAGCCACTGTGTTTTCCCTTCCTTTTCCACAGCAGTAGCCAGCAAACCCCTACCCCCCTCATTGTTAGTAACAGCTCTGCTGCGTGACAGAACCTATCTAGCCTGATGTGCAGCACAGCCATGTTCTCTTTCACCACTACAGCTTCTCGAATGATCCTTCTCGTCCCTCTGCCATGGACGCTTTTGTCCGCCGACTAGGCTCTTCACGGCCACGCGCAGCCCTCTCCGACATCTCAAATGCTTCCGGCGCGTTGACCGAACCGTCCGAACCGCCCACTAAGAGACTCAAACGAGACGAGTGCGAGCAAAAGACACGCGACCACGACGTCTCCGACGACGAAGACACTGGTGATACCGATGGCGAGGCACCTTCTGGCAAGGGGCGTAGATGGAGTGTAAACGAGTCTCTGCAAGTAAGCAACAGGGAGGTGATTCCGGACTCGGACGATGACTTCGAAGACGAACAGAGAATACCCGTCCGTCATCACGAGACAGCGCTCGAAACTGCCTTGCCTCACCTTCTGGCCGACGACGAAGCTATCAAAGAGTACGAATCAGGAGGAGCTTCCAAAGAAAGCGTACAGCAGATCGAAGGCCACCTTGCTACTGATGTTGGCCCAGCCACATGGATCAAGGGTAAGAAGTCCATCTATGTCGATGCTTTCAATCTCGCTCTGGACACAGTGCTAGAGGAAGAGTCACATCTGTTTGATGAGCAGGAGAATGCCGTCTTCCAGCAGTGGCGCGCTCTCGAATACGAATGCCAGTATCTCTATGTCCGCTTATTCTTACGCAAGACGGCTGCTTGGCATCGGCAGAACCGACTGGGATACCACAGCGACATCTCGGACCCGGATCATGCCATCGCAGCGCTGCAACAGCTTCGACATCTGCCCCGGAAGCCACTTAGTGCCGATGCTGAAAGTGATGCCAGCAGTGTGGCTGGAATTCCCTTGCAAGCCTGGTTGTTGGGAGACAATTTTACCTTTGCAGACTCCTCGGAAGACTACATCACATCGGTCGATGAAGCTGCCGCGCTGTTGAGCTTGGACGAACTGAAGGCCCTGGCTAGAGAAGCAAAGGTGCAAGGTGGAAATAAGGCTGAAATTCTCAAAAGACTGCTTCGCGTGTCTTCACAACAAAGTGGTCTCATGGCTGTCGGTCTCAAGCGACAAAGCACAAATGGATCTGCCGATCCGCGTGAACATTACGAGGCAAGCGAGTCACCGGAGCCTGATCGCAGACAAGATTCAAACCGCAATCAGCACTTCTTAAGCAAGATCCTGGCCATCACAGGTCCATGTATCAGAGTGTCCCCGTCAGTATTTAAACTGTTTGAGCGTGTGCATCTCGTGTTCTATCGATCGATGGAGTGGACTGAAAAGTCTCTCACAACCATCATTCTAGCCAAGATTTCACGACGCAACTTTCCGCCGTATATTGTGGACAGAACCACAAACATTTTCCCGAACCGGCGGGCGCTGCTCGAATTCGAACAAGCCATGAGGCTGGAGTTTGAGATTGACCAGATTCTCGAATTCAATGGCCCACCCGGTGCAAAGGGCTTTCGTCGTGTTTTGGAAGTCTTTGATGGCCTGAAAGGTCGATGGCGACAGCTCCTCGAGGAAGAGGGCCACAAGGACAAGACAATGTACGACTTCGGCGAGGGCGGGTACTTGCGTCGTTTCAATGCTGCTCATGCCTACACTAGGATAGCCCACAAAGCAGCCTATGTTTACGGTCGCCTGCACGAGTACTCGGATGAGTACTCGCTTCTATCAGAGTGCTTGGGCCAGCGGCTTTTTCAGATGGCGCGTCGAGGATCGTGGTATCAGCGCAAGGCCCTTCTGGAAGAGCATTACATGTTCGAAGTGGATCCCAGCCCTCGATACACCGACGCCGAACAGCAAAAGAAGCACTGGCGTCGCATCGCTGTCGCAACATGCGAGTCTGCCCTAGAGGATCGGGACTGTCATCTCATCTATCACTATGATCTTCAGAAGCGTCTCAACAAGCTGGAGAAGAAATTGCGGATTCCCAAGCGTCTGCAGCACGATTTTGGCCATGTCCGACTACAGAAACCCGAAGAGCACTTTGTGAGCGGTGTCCAACTCAAGAAGGATGTTGCCACAACTGGCAAACGCCGCGGTGTGTCTACCAAGACAATTTGGATGGATTCAGCAGAAGGTGGAGGTGAATGCAGCGTTGAGGCCATGTGCTTATCCCATTACCGCAGCCAGGGCTGGAAAGGTTACCATGCCGAGGGTGGGATCCTGCGGACCCTCTTTGCCTACCTCTTCTACGATGTCCTTTTTCTCTATGTCCCGAACGTTTTCCAAACAGCATACCAGACCTGCCCACTTGATCTGCACACTGACAGTTTTTTCCCCACCCGTGCAAGCGAAGTCAACCACCGTCTCGTTCTCATAGCTAACGGGGATGCACCGCGCATCATACAAGAAGTGGATGCTGCGCATCGAGAAGCCAGAACCTGCATTGTGGGATTAAATTGGGATTACGTCCTAGAAGATCTGGTTGAACTAGCCAGCTGCTTCCGCGGCGACGCTCTCGCTGCCATATGCAAGGTCATGGCTCAAGAATACCAACAGCGGGGTGGCGGCGTGCCGGATTTGGTCCTGTGGCGCACAGAGCCAAAGCCGGAATGCATGTTTGGCGAGGTCAAGAGTGCCAACGATCGGCTAAGTGACACCCAGCGACTATGGATACACGTCTTGACTGGTGCAGGCGTCAGAGTCGCGTTGGTTAATGCTGTTGCGGAAGAAGTCAGGTACGTGGATTAATTGGTAGACTGTCAGTCTGTTGAAATCAGCTATTCGGGCACTGCAGTAACATCATCCTCGCCAAGCTGTTCCCCAGGCCGTGAGCATGTCTGTGCTTCGAGCTAGGCATCGACTTTAGAGTGCGCGCTACGTTGACTAAGGTAGCAACTACAAGAGATGAAACTCTCCAGTGAAACATCATGTTTTCCTACACAGAACGTCCATAACTGCACTATGTGGCTGATTGAAGACGATGATACCTCGGAGCCTACTATATAGACGCACCGGCGCAACAATGTAGACGCTTCTGTCTTCTTTCGCAGCCGACAGACTTCCACCCCATCCTCAATAACTCCATCATGTTGGCCAAGATCACATTTGCGACATGCTTGACCGCAGCAACACATGTTGTTGCGACTACCAGCATACCCGACATCACCGCAGAGAATGTAATCACACAGGCAAACCTTTGCCTATCTAGTCCTATCCTCGCCGCCCAATACTCCTCGTCGGTATGGCAGTGTCCTAGCAACGCAGCAGGAAATACCAATTCGTCAACTCTGTTGCACTATAAAGCCGAATTACCAGAAGAAGAGACTTCAGGCGGATGGACTGGCCCTCATACCTGTGAAGGAATGTACTGTGTCTACAGTAACGCAGACTTCGCCGCAGGCCGTGGAGTTGCTATAATCAGCGACGGCCAGACGGCGAACGCCATTGCAAACCTGCCAGTTCTAGTTGAGTTGTCTAGCAGCTCAGCAGGCCCGTTGCTCCAGGCAGCAAGAATCAATGTGCAGAGTCCAAAAGTCGACACGCAAGACATTCCTGGCAAGGGACGCGGTCTTGTTGCCAACCAATCCATCCATCGCGGCGAGCAGCTCTTGGCCTACACACCGGCTTTGATTATACACCGGGCATTCGTCGACGATTTGAGTAAAGATGCACAACTGCGCCTACTGCAGGATGCAGTCTCTCGGCTTCCCACAACCACACGCGACCGATTCTGGCAGCAATTAGGTCACACACATGAGACCGGCGACGATGATATCTTGGATATCGTCATGAACAACTCATTCAACCTTCCGATCGAGCTTCCCGGCGACGGCTACCAGGCCGCCAGCTTTATTGGCAATTTCCCAGAAGTGTCAATGTACAATCACGACTGCCGGCCAAACGCGGCCTTTCACCTTGAGGGAGGCTTGATCCACCGCACCTACGCTGTGCAAAAGCCGATGCATATTCAGGCCGGCCAAGAGCTTAGCATTTCGTATGTGGATTCGTTTCGTGTCAGAGACGTCAGGAGGGCCAGGACACATCGGAATTGGGGATTTGAGTGCACTTGCGCGCAATGCATGCTGCCTGAGACCCTGGCAAACGCGAGTGACCACCGACTTTGGCGTATCCACGAGGTTGAGACTACACTCTGGCGTGCACTGCACACGGATGAGCCTGGGCAAAAGAGCAGTGTAGCTGGAGAAGCTCGAGTGGATCGTCTAGACGCCGTGGAACTGCTGCTATCGCTGTATGAGCAGGAACATCTGTTGCAGTCTCATGGCTCCCCGGCATACAGGATCTCGGCTTTGAGCTTCAACTCCTCGGGCAGGAAAGAGATGGCAATCAAGTATGCGCTGCTGGCTCTGGAGGCTGGCATTGTCGAAGGCGGGGCACAGTCTGCAGCTGTGCAGGAAATGTTGTCGTTGCTGGACCAGCCGGAGGCACATTGGAGTTGGCAACGAAGCATGGCTTGATAGCGAAGCTGTGCATTTATCCATGTTCTGAAAATATCACATTTCCGATTTCTGCTGGCTGCTGAACCCAACATGTTGAAGTGCGATGTTGAGAGTCCGAGGTAGAGAAGCACCAGGGTTAGGGTCTGGTGCTTACATCCCTCGTTGTCATCTGGTGTTTCTGCCCAGCCAGACATAGCCTCCAGAAGTCAATCCTCATCATAAACATGCCATCCAGTAGCTAAGACGGCACGAGCCAGTAGCTCATGTGCGTGCTTCTTCGTCCCCTGCTCCTCCATGGCGTGCAAGGTTTCCGACGTTGAGCTACTCCAGATCATCTGTCAGCCGCGCGCCTCATTAGGCTACTGATTCCGATTCGCCCACCACCAGACCCCGCCTGTTTATTCGCTGCTGTCAGACAGCTACCAAAGGATAAAGCAAAAAGACCAACGCAATGCACCGCAATGTCGAGACTTGAACCTCAAGGATACATCCCCCTTGGGTGCCTCGTCTACCCAGTCGCTGAAAGCGATTCCGTCCTGTCCAAGTATCAGGATCTATGCAGCCAGGGCTGGGCCCGGTTCGAGGCTGGCGTCAACGACGACGACCACACGATTACCATAACCCGCGTCCATCTCTTGGCCGACGACTATGCAAATGGCTGGATCAGTCGCGCCGACCAGTCACTGCGACAAAAGAAGATGACACTGCTAGCAGAGCTCGACTTCTCGCCAGAAAGCTGGAAAGGCACATTCACGCAGCACGCACCGGCTCGCTTCCCGCTCATCCCTTCACCAGCTCGTGCTCGGCTCGCAAAGACTTCGGCCGATGATGCTGAAGAACGAGCTGAAGACGTCTCACTGCTGAGGATGTTCAACTCTATTCCATCTCCCCGGCCGAATATGCATGCAGTTCAGGACGACAATGCCAGGGCGTTCATGTGTGATCTTCTGGCGGGCACAGTTGACGGTATCACAACTGAAATGTATCCGCACCAGTGTCGTTCATCTGCATTGATGCACCAGAAGGAAGTGCAGCCTCTCCGAACTCTAGATCCCAGACTTGTCGAGGTCCTCGATCAGGAGGGCATCGTCTACTTCTACAACCCCGTGACTGGTGATGTCTTGCGAGAACCGAGGTACTATGACGCGGTACGCGGCGGCATCCTGGCCGAGCAGATGGGTGCTGGCAAGACTCTGATCTGTCTGGCTCTCATTGCTGCAACCAGATACCAGCCTGCGGAAGTACCGGATGTATACCAGGGCAGCAATGTTACGACGCGACCCCGTATTGGGTCACTGATTGATATGGCGGCTGCAGCAGCCACCAGATATGCTTGTCCGTGGAGGCTGTACATTGGTCCAGAATACGACAATTGTGTCAAGGCGATCGCGCGAAACCCCGGCTGGTATCACTTGCCACGTCCGGAATCCAGAAGGGTCTCGAGAAGGCCGTCCAAGGATCTTCCACCGCGCAAGATATACCTCACTCATGCCACTCTCGTGGTAGTGCCCGCAAACTTGCTGAAGCAGTGGCTTGCTGAAATCTCAAAGCACACACAACATCTCCAACTATATACCATCACTGCGAAGTCTGCATCAGTGCTCCCTGACACCCAGACGCTAGGCCAGTATGATATTATTCTCTGTTCGGTGCAGTCTCTGGAGAGTCTTTGGAAGGAGTACCGCCATCCAGAGCAGAATGGGTCGTGGAGTTTGAACTGTCCGCTTGGCCTGCTGCAACTCAAACGCTGCATTGTTGATGAGGGACACAAGCTAGGCAATGTCAAATTAAGCGGTTCCAGAACAGACTTACTGCAAGCTCTGGATGCTCTCCACATCAGCTATCGATGGATTGTCACGGGCACTCCGTCGCAGGGCTTGTTCGGACTCGAAGACGCCAGTGCAAACGACACGAGGCTAGCTGTGTCGTCAGCCGAACAGGAGCGAAAGGATCTCGCGCGGATTGGCTCAATCGCAAAGTTTTACCTCAAGGCTCGCCCATGGTCAAACACCATCCACGATCACGGCGACTCTCCTGCCGAATGGAGCGTCTACATGATGCAACCCAAGCACGGCTGGCAGACCAGAACACAGAGAGACTGCCTCAAATCAACCTTCAGAGCACTGATGATTCGACATCGTCTTGCTGAGCTAGACCAGCTGCTGCCGGCTGTGGATACCAAGATGGTCAAGTTGGAGGGATCGTATCAAGACAAGTTGTCAATCAATCTCTTTGCAATGATGATCATCTTCAATGCCGTGCAGTCGCAGCGCACCGATCGTGACTATTTCTTTCATCCCACAAACCGTAAGAGTCTGCTCCAGCTCGTGCACAACCTTCGTCAAGCCAGCGTGTTTGGAGGGTCCTTCTACCCCAACCAAGACATACAAAAGTCCTTGGAGACGGCCAAAGACTTTGTAAGCAAGAACCTCTCCTCTCTTGGCCAAGATGATGCCATTCTACTTCAATCAGCGGTTGAATTTGGCAATTTAGCAGTGCGCAATCGTCTCAAGCAAGCTGCCGGCCTGTTTCACGAGGTGCCAATCTATATCTCTCACTTCCCAGAAGCAGCTGGCTCGGCATGGTCAATGGACGGGAAGGACAGCCACAAGCTCATGTGCACCAACTGGAAGCTCATGACAGCGGCACAAAAAGCTCTGCGTCCGTTTCTCGGCTCGACCCAAGATCTGAATACGTACCTCAACAGCGGCTCTTTTGTTGCAAAGGGTGATTCAGAGCGCAACAAGGAGCTACAACACTCTCAGTCGGCGTCCATGCGCAAAGGCAACACAACCCTCGCTGGTAACACCAAGCTAGGACAAGACCACGTCAGTCCTCGAAAGCGTCAATCGATTTCAATGGGCAATGAGGGTCAGCTCACAGGCATCCCAACTCCTCCGTGGGAAACACGGGAGCAATCTGTCGAAATTGCAGCAGCATTAGCACAGACGCAACTCATCTCGACCGCGTCCGCAAAGCTGTCGTATCTCGTGGACGCAATCACCACGCATCAAAAAGACGAGCAAATGATCATCTTTTACGACAATGATAACGTGGCTTGGTACCTCGCAGGTCTTCTCGAGATGCTACAAGTTCACCATCTCATCTACGCCAAGGGCATCACGACTGAGAGACGCGCACAGTACGTGTCGACATTCAACCACAGCTCCAAATTCCGGGTCTTGCTCATGGATATCTCCCAGGCAGCGTTCGGGCTTGACATGCAATCCGCCAGCCGTGTCTTCTTCATCAGCCCGGTGCTCAACCCGCAAGTGGAGGCGCAGGCGATTGGACGTGTCCGCCGCATTAGCCAGCAGAAGCGTGTGACGGTGGAGACGTTGGTGCTCAAGGACAGCTTGGAGGAGTTGATTGTTGAGCGCAAGGCGAGCATGACCCAGGCAGAGCATAGAAGCTGCAAAACCATTCTTGACGATCGGCCCATCTACAACTGGATCAACAATGTCAAGATCGTACCGCTGCCAGATGTGGATGTGGAGGATGGGCCAGCGCAAATGGCGCCGCTCAAGACGCCTCAGTACATCTTTGGTCGCGGGATTGGACGTCAACGACTCCACGCCGACGAGGATATTCTCCTTAAAGATCCCTCGCTGGCCACTCCTACTAAACCACAACCACGAGGATCCACTTTCGACGATGCCACAAAAGCCCAGGCGAATGGAGCAAGAGCCACAGATCCAACAGCGAGGGTAAGATTTGGCCACATACCGAATACTTCAACTCAGTCACTTGGCAATGGTACGTGCCAACCAGTCTCACAACTGAGGGTACAGAGCGAAGAGAGCATGCCTCTAGCAGCCGGTAGTGCAGAAAGTAGCTCAGACAACGTTTCCAGCTCGACGATCTGTCGCGTGTCACATGCGCCAACAGAGTCTCGTGCGAAGAAGCGGGCTCGCTTCGCTGAGGATGCAGACGTTGCTGGGCCTTCTGCGTGAACGAACGGCGCATGTGGCTCAACAGAGTTCAATAGAGAGACCAGCCGAACCACAAACTGATGAAGTGGTTGAAACCTGGCAGCGTGACGTCTGGAGCCATCGGTACTGCGTAGCAGATCTAGTTGCTTAGTGAATCTGCTCGATGTGGGCACAGTCAAAACTGAAATTATTGAAGTGCCACAAAGACACAATGACCGAGGAATCGTTCCAACATCGACAATGGAAGCCAAACTCAGACAATCAACTCGACATTGTTCAACGCTATAGGAGTCATCCATCGTCCGCCGTAAGTCGTGTTCCTAGTTTCCATGTGTAAGTTAGGCAGTCCCAATGGCTGGACCGCACGTTGTGCGTTCCGTCAACGCTCTAGCATATCTCGGTACCCTGTAGAATATTTTGCGGCTGACTCTAGTGCAGGCCGGACGACTTTGCGGGAGCCAGTATCAAATGTCGCGGTAGCCGCGCGCCAGCAACCGATGAAGAATAAAAATGTCAGCAACCAAGCGCAATAGTAGCCAGGAAGAGGCCAAGACCGAAGCCTTGTTCATCTAGCTTCAGTCTTTGCCCTGGGTCGACGACTCGATAGACCTCGACGCCTGTTTTGTTTATGGCTGGGGAAATGTTGAAGTTTCTGGACGTAGAGTTTTGCAAGAGCACGACCAGAAAAGCCCAGCGGGCAATAAGAACATGGCAATAAGCGTAGCATTGTCAGGGGCCGGGGATTGAGGCATTCCCACTTCAAACTCGGCTGGGCCAATGGTGCGTCTGGCTTATTCCCCGCCAACACGCACACAAAAAGGATGAGACGTCTCACAGCTGTCGCGCAGAGCCTCAAGCCCTGAAACCTTATATTCCAAGGGTATTTTCTCTTGGCACTTGCCCCTTCGCAGGCCCTCGTTAGGCGAGCCGCCGTTGCACTGCATGCTGGTGTTGTCGACCCATGCTCAGGCCGCGCGAATTTACTTTTACTGTCCTACATCAAGCAACATGTCGAAAGCTCTGGGATCTCTGCCCCTGCCAAGACCAAAAGAGCGCCTGTGAAGGCTTGAGACGGTTAAACGCTCCAAAGTTCCGCACACGCGAACCGCCCTGATGCTACGGTGACATTGCAGCTTCTGCGGAAAGCAGGACAATGATGCGAAAGTCGTGGGATCTGCGACCCGGGCAAGATGCATATCAAGCTTAAATCAACATCCCAGCCTCGTCCTACCGACTGTGTCAGCTCTGAGCTTGGAGAGGGTCAGGGGCCAACTCTCAACTCCCCAAAAAGAAGGAGGAAAAAAACTAGAGGCACGCCGCCATATGGAGACGTGCTTGTTTCGTGCAGCTGCGTGAGATGGTAGCTGGCTCGACGTCTAGTCTGAAGTCTCTTCGTTTACGCTCAGCCGTTTGCCAGTCTTGATGCAGTGCCGTCGCAAGAGGCCAAGAACGGGCCGGCTGTCGTCGCAACTCTCTAGCTGCGATGAGCTGAACTACTGCATACTGCCCCAGGTTGACCATTTGTTTTGATGCCATGACAGGTCTGATGTGCAAGCAGATTGTCTTCCAAGTCCTCCGAGAAGCCCAAGTGGCGGATGAGGCGTCCATGACTGTCCGTCAGAACCCAAAACACACCAAAGATGACCGCTGGCCCATGATACAGGCGGTTGCGCAACCTCAGCCAGCACCTCATCTTCATGCCGATGGTAATCTACTTGAAGGAGCAGCACGCTTCACATCGGTGGTTCAGACGTCTGGCTCTTCCCAAACTCTTACGCGTTTGGAGGCCCGCTTTCCAATTGCAGGCCTCTATTCGTCCAGAATATTGTTTGGTAAATGCTGTCGGGTCATCGTCCTGCTCACCTGAGTGGCCACCTCTCGTCCGCTTTTGTCCTGGCGCAGCGCCCTGGTTTCGCCAGTCGCTGGAGCCAGCTGCCCCAGACATCGACAAAGGCGCGTTTCAGTCTTCTTTCGGCATTCTCCGCTCACTTGGAAAGGCATCCAACAACCTTTCTGCGCCGGCCGAGTGCGGGTTTTTCTTGCATCATTGATCGCCCACGCGGCGTTTCGTCTTGTTATGTCTCTCGTCGCAACGCCCCCTTATGGGATGGCATTTTATCACAGCACCCATGTCCTGTCGCGACTGAGTCCCCACAGCGTCCGTTTTGGCGAGTGCCCGAGAGTGATAGAAGCGAGTCCTGGTAGCGAATGTCTTGTCACTATCGCGCTAATGCACATGCGCGTTCTCCGAAGAGCCATTTGCGCCCGTCAACCCATGCTTCCCATCTCCACTCCCTCGGCAGCAACCGTTAGCACCGACACAGGTGAGGCATCGTTGCGTGTTTGAACAGGCCTCTTGTGCAGCCGAATATAGCCCGGCTAAACTTGTGCTTGTCGTGCGCGATGCGAGCAGTTGGAAATGGACAACTGCCGAAGATGCTGGGGTGTCTTGTCTTGGTGTGTGAAAATTTATCGTTAAAATCTATTTTTATGAATATTTTCGTCTGCTGTCGCGAGCTGAGGTTAGAGACTTGAGACCGAACGGGGGCTGGACAGCGATGGTGGTGGTGGTGGTGATGATGATGGTGATTTGTTTCTTCATCGTGGTCTTCCACAAGCAACATGTACGCCCTCCTGGCGCGAAGAGTTTCATCCAGGCGGCTCCTTGGCTAGTGGTATGCCCTCGTGGACGCCAAACACAGTAGGACCATCATCAAAAGATGTGCTCTTCATCTCGAGTATAAGTACGGCCTCATCTTCGTCTCTTGTTCCATCTTTCATTCCATCATCATCACAACAACAACAACAATCAACTCTCCTCTCTAATCTCTACCTTCTTTCCTCTCTACAAGGCTGTGCCTTTTGATTCTAATCCTTGACTACTTCATATCCACATTCAGCATAAGCTAGTCTTTGCTCAACCATCTACCACACCTTCTTCAAAATAATCACTTTATTTTTTTCCCCCTCCACCCAAACCCAAATCAGCCAATATGTTCGCCAAGGTTTTCCTGATTGCTCTCGCAGCCTCTCCCCTCGTCGCCGCCCACGGTAAGATTGCCGTGGCTGTCGGTGACGCTGGCGGTAACACCACCGCTCTCGGCATCCAGGGCGCCGTCGTCCCCGGCGCGGGCTCCAACTCCAAGACCGAGGTTGACACGACCACGTACAACGGCAAGAGCCTCAAGAGCGACTCGCTCGGCGAGACCACCGATACCGGCAAGCTCAAGGTCAACGACCTGGCCAGTGCCATGGACCTCTCGGGCAGCACCCTGCCCCAGGTCACCAACACCATCAACGCCACCTTCCACGTCGTGACCTCGGACGGCTGCGGCCCCATCAAGGCCGTCCTCGACACCACCGGCACGGGCGCCTACTCGAACGGCGTGGAGCTCGACAGCCTCGCCGATATCCCCGGCAACAACGGCGACTGCCCCAAGAGCATCACCAAGAAGTCGGTTGTCCGCGACCTGCTCGAGCGCTCCGGCGTCATCAGCAAGCGCGCCACCAACGTCAACAAGGACTTCAACATTGCCTTCACCGTCCCTGCTGGCACCACCTGCACCGGTACCATCAACGGCCAGAGCAACGTCTGCCTGGTCAAGATGGCCAACAACAACAACAACGGCCCCTTTGGCGGTAACATTGCCATCCAGATGGCCGGCGCTGCTGCCACCAACGCCACTGCCAAGCGCAACTCGGTTGCTCAGCCTTTCTCGGCTTAAGTGTCCTGAATCTTGGCTCTGGTCTAGGTGTGGAGAACTGACAGCATCGGAAAACCAACAACACATTGGCTGGACATGGAAGAATAGTATGGTTCTGAGCTCTGCTGGAGAGCCATGATCGGGTGGCGAGGGCATCCGAAGAGCCCAAAGGGATAGGACTTCACTCCTCTCACATGGCGTTGCCTTATTGCGCTTTTGCCTCGTGGGCTGGGTCCCGAAAGGCCGATCGGATTTCCGGGGAAATTGGTTGTAGCTTGGGGAAAGCTTGTAATGTAAAGATGTCAAGGGAAGGGCACGTACAATTCGAATTAGTAGAGAGGCCTGAAAGGGTCGAGTTTAGGGAGGAGGGTGATTGAATACCACTTGTTGATTGTTTGAGAAAATCTTGTCCCAAGTCATTTTGACTGCATCCAGTACAAAAATGACCTGGACCCTCCGCTTCAAAACAAGTGTTTGCCTTCTTCTGTCCCCATGTTTCTACTCCCATCTCCTAGCAGCACGCCTCTTCAGCAAGGGTATCCGCAACGTCCAATAAAAAAAATAAAAAAAAATAAAAAAAAAAGTCACATCCAAAGGTATCTAGATCCAAAATGTTTCTAGTACTCTGTGGCTGGTCCCACAAAATGTCTTCACCCATGTTTATTCTCCCAAGTTCCCATGTTTTCCGTGTTGCTTGCCATGGTGCTCAGCCTAGTGCTGCAAAACGATGGGCTTGCCCTCTTCCCAATTCCGCACGCTCTCGCTAATGTTCTCCCAGTATTTCAGGCGAACCGTCTCTCGCACAGCAGCCTGTGTGTCCTCGGCAGCGAACGCAGCAGCCATACCCTGCAGCGCGTCCTGGATCCTCGCGTCGTTCCCTGCCTGCACACCCTCGAGGTCCTTCTCGCTCGCCGCTTCCTCGATGGTTTCTCGCGCGTAGAGCACCTCTGTCAGCAGCTCAGGATCGGGCGGGCCCGTCAACGTAGAGGCCTCGTCGCCAGCAAGATCGATACCGTAGCGCTCGGCGAGAATGTATTGCGCGCGCAAGAGCGGCGAGGAGAGGGTCTTGTAGGCTGAGTTGATGTGGCTGGAGAGAGCCTCGGCTTTGCGCCGCGAGACCGAGTGGCCAGGTGAGGGTGTGTCAGTGGTGGAAGAAGAGGCTGCGTCGCTGGCAGCGTGGTGGTGGAAGTCGGGATGGGAAGCGGCTTGGAGCTGGAGGAATTCACGGCGCAGAGAGCGAACGTCAACTTCGAAAGGACCCGTCGGCGGAGGGCCGTGTGGTAGCGTTTGAGGGAAGAGGGCGTAGTAGGGCAGCGGCTTGTGGGCGATGGTTGTCTTGTGAGGATCCGCTGGTGCTGTTGACGAGGTTGACGTTGAAGACCACCGCCGCGCGGCAGCATTCAACAAAGACAGGCTCTGTGTGTTGTTTCTTTGGGCTCTCGACGACTGCAGGTTCGAAGCCGCGCGCGCTGCAACGGGGGCTGCTGTCCTTATGGAAAATTGCTTGCGGGCGCATGTGGCGCAAAGGCCAGAGAGCTCGCGGCTTCTGGAAGCAAGGAGATTTGCGCGCATTATGAATGGCCTCGAAAATGGTAGATGTCGGATCGCAGAATGTCTGAGGATCGTGGCGTATGTGGCAGGGCTCGCAGGAACAAAGTGGTAGGTATGTAGTCAAGTTGGTGGTTTTGGCTGAATTGGTGCAGAAATAAAGATTTGGGCCTGTGATAATTTGTAATAATTCCCAGCAGGATCCGAGGCTCGGAGGCACTGATGACGTCGCGGGGCCGGCTCCATTCAACGGCCTGAGCGGTGCGCTGTAGGCTTGCCAGGCTGCCCGCTCAGTGGGTTAGCGGCCCTTGTGGCGCTGACCTTGGCGCTGAAGGCCACACCCATGACAGTCATTGTCCACTTACATAGCGCCGTACTTGTAAAACGCCACAGAACTGGTGCAACCGACTTGTACCTCTTTATCACTCCCTCATCACCACCTCATCACCAAGAGTCACCAAGAGTCACCACCCTTGACATATCTTGGTCTCAAGCCCACGTTCAGTACTATTTTCTCGAATGCACCTCTTATTGTGGATGCAAAAGAACGAAATACACTCACTAGTAACACTCTGAGGTCTGAGCAAACCATGGCATGTTTTGAGCATAGAATAATAGTTTAAATTTGGAAAAACTTGAAATGTTTTCGTTTGCGAGATCTATTCATAACCTTGTCATGATTCATCACCAATGTCTGCCGTCCTTTTGTATTTCTTAGGGTTATTCACCTGCAAAGAATTACAACCCGCTGTTATCTCGAATTTACGATGCAATTTGGCGACAATATGCCAACAGAATGAATACCAACGCCCTCGTTTAACCAAGCTCAATTCGTGAAGTCATAGATACAGATATTAAACTTCATCTCACCTGTACACACAAACACGCCCAGACTCTGATCTCCATCTCGAGATGGCTCACGACTCGACGCCAACAACGTGACCAGCCTCATCCAGCCCAATCCGAACCTTCTTGGTGCTCGCCTTGCGGGGGTTAGGCGCCTCAAAGATCTCTCCGAGCTCCTCGAGCGTCTTGCCTCCCGTCTCCACAAAGAAGAAGTAAATCACGACCATCTCAAAGGCGATCCACACACAATAGACAATGTAGAGCTTCCACGCGATCTTGGCGATACCCACGCTGATGCCGTACGTGTTGACCACCATGGCCACGTTGAGAAAGAGGAAATTGAGTCCGGACCCCTTGGCGCGCGTCCGGTTGTCGAGACACTCCATGCTGTACAGCGTCTGCAGGGGCGTGAAACCCCAGGCGAAGCAGATGCCGAAACAATAGATGGACACAATCACACCATAACCCAGGTTTGGATTCGTCCCGGTGTTGGCCGTGAAGGCCGTCAGGAGGATGTAAAAGAACAGACTGCCCGTAAGACCCGCGAGCATCATCTTGCGGCGGCCGAGCTTGTCCAGCAGACTGGCGCCATACACGGCGCCAATCATGGAAAAGATGGGGTTGATGGCGTTGAGCAGCAGCTGCGTGTCGGTGCTGGTGATGCCCGCTGCGGCGAACATCTCGGGCATAAAGTAGTTGACCACATTGTTACCCGACCACTGCCCAAAGAAAGCCATGCCAATGACCATGGCCAGACGGTACCGCGCCGCACGCGTGTTCACGAGCTCGCGGAAGTCCCACCACGGGTTCTCGTCGCGCGTGAGCCGGTTCTGTTCGACAATCTCGTGGTATTGCAGCTGGGGCAGCGGCGAGTCTGCGTCACCGTCGCCATGGTACTTTGCCAAGATTGCCAGCGCTTCGTCGGCGCGGTCATGCGCAATCAGCCATCGCGGCGTCTCGGGAAAGAAGAGGATCAGGCACATGACGACGCCTGGGATGCCTGCCTGAACAATAGTCGGTACGCGCCACGCCCATGAGGAATCCAGGTGCAGGTTTGTTCCGTACGTCGTCCAGCCGGCAACGATGTTGCCAAACCACCAAAAGTTGTTGTACATGCCAGCCATGAAGCCACGGTAGGCTGGGTGAGCGAGTTCAACGGTGTAAGCTGGTCCAGCGGCTGAGGCAATGCTGGCGCCGAAGCCAAGCAAAAAGCGTCCGCCGACAAACTGGTTGAGGTGGTGTGCCGAGGCTTGAATAGCTGTACCGACCAGGACGAGCAAGCAGCCGACAAAGATACACATGCGGCGACCATAGCCGTCTGCAATCAGGCCACAAAAGGGGAACGCTGCGATTTGACCAAGATTGTAGACGATGAAGACAATGCCAGTGGTAGAGCCGGCACCGTCGAGGCCCATGTCTTTCTGGTAGGGTTTCATGGCATTGATGGAGGACATCAAAGAACTGTCTGTAAGCCGCAATTGTCAGTATGTACGAGCAATTCAGACTATCTTGATAGCCCACATAGTATCCAAGACATACCGAAGCCATTCATTGTCGAAACCAGATATCCAATCGACATGATGAAGTACAGCTTCAACATGTTTGTACTCCATAACTTGGGCTTTTGCGAGGCAATGGCTGCCGCCAGAGCCACCGAGTTCGTGTTGACCTCCTTGACATTGCCAATAGGCTTCTCATCGCCCACAGCCTCCGTCTCGAAGACATCACCGTCATCTTTGGACATGCGAGCCATATTGACAGCTCTTGGTGTTGGAGACAAGAAACTGAATACCGATTGAAGCAACACCACGAGCAGAACCGAATCAGCCCTGAGGACGACAGCAACACAACACGGACAGGTCAAGACCGCCACGGCTGCCCCGCAGTATATATATATATATATATATATATATATATTAGCACACTTAGTGCATCCATGCCCTATATACATAGGTACACCTGCGGTGAGAGGCACAACCCGTCCCACCAGCCTCATGAGATGGCATCTTCCGCTTCCTTCCGGTCATGTGCCCATACTGCACTGCACAGATAGGATTATTCTTCCACAGTTGGGCATAGTAGCAGCACGGGAGAAGTTTTGAAGGCCACTGAGCTGCGCGCATAGTGGGACACTTGCAGAAGTCCCAGAATGGACTCGTCGTCCGGAGCAGTCTAGGCCGTTCAAGGTCTTCTTGGCCGGGTAGTCAAGGGAGCTTTGCCAACGCTTCGAGGCCCGTGTGCTGGCCGTGATTGGTTCTGTTCGAGGCGCTCGAGCAGGTCTTGTGGGGAAACTGAGCTAAAAACCTGGGGACGTGCCTCAGTGCCTCGGCCAAGTCCAGCCCTCTCCAGACGGGACCCCGCAAGAAGGAGAGTGTTGTGGATCTGCCATCGTTAAACTTTTTTGAGAGGTCACGATATTCTGCAATACACGTCTCCACTCGGAGGCAGTATTGATCGTGGCCAAGTTGCCAGCCGGCAGCCATCATAGAAAAGTCGGCGATTGTTTCCTCAAAGATCGCAGGCTACTGCAAAGCTAAGGAAGAGAAAGTCCACCAGCACAAAGAAACTTGGAATGCCCCGGCGAAAGGGAGTATCATGAAATTCAAATTCCGGTTTGGCTTTCAAGTGGCACTTGGGCCCTTGAGAGTGGATCTTTGGCATTTTGGAGTTAGGCTGGGGGGGGGGCACATCAAATGGTGCCAGTACTGTCAAGAGGAGCCGTTCGATGTAGCGGTCTGCACATATGACAAAGATGGAAAGAAATTGTTCCTAGGTCGTGACACAAGCCCACAGACAGGACGCTCGAAGAGCATCCAGAAGTGCGCCATTAGCGTCTGCTGGAGCCGAGGTAAAGAATGTCGTGGACAAGGGCCTCTGGCTGGGTATTCTCAGCGTTCGACTCTTGGGCCATTGACAATCATCAAAGTGTGTTGCTGAAGGACGCAGCGGAGGAGACAGCGGACGCGGAGGTGGAGCACGTATTGTATGAGCTTCCGGCCCGGATATCTCCGCCCTGCTCGGCAATACATTGTCCCTGTGAGAAGGTGTAAAAAGGGGCTGGGAAAACAATCGCGCCGTTCGGATTCAAAGACCTGAAGCATTTGTAGTCGCACCATATCACACTGATGATGATGCGCGCGCCGATGCCCTCTGTACTGGCACAAGCAGTGCTTGCTGGCCAAAAAGTGGTGAAAGGGTCTTGACTCCTTGGTCCGACGGTCAGGCAGAACGCAGAGCCACTCGACCCTTTCTACCACACTCTCACCGAGCATGATAGTCCTTCGAGTCTGAGGAACACTGCACCTGGGAGCTCACAGTCTACGCTGGATGCATGAGCTTGCCAGTGCATCAGAAAACTTGCACAACAACGGTCAGTGCTGGCACTTTCAACGCTGTCTTGCCTCGTCTGGCCACAGCTGCCCAATTTCTTAGCTGCGTTCAGTCAATGATCGCCACAGCCTACCATGGTAGTCCAGAAAACGAAGAGCTATCGACCTGCAATGCAACAAAGCACTGTTACTCTCTCTCTTTTGCGGTTTTGCAGGCCCCTCGGCAATCTCCTTGTGGTGCAAGCACGTCGCGCATGGTGGGTGGTATCGAAACCTGGAAGGTGGAGAGGGCATTCGCAGGCGCAGACACAGACGCAGACGCAGCAAGGCTTTGGCCAGACTAGTTGGTCAGGTAGTCGCTGCAGTTCCATGCAGGTGACACGAAAGGGTTCTCTCGGAATTTTCACAAGCTGCCTCGGAAGTCTTGCGCGACTTGTTGCACGCATCCTTAGTAGTGAGTAATCCTACGTCCAGGATTCAAAGCGCCAAAGCGCAACTGGATCGCAAGTAAGCCTTGCATGCGGGGAAAGTGAGAGATCAAGACACGAGACGCAAAGAGGCTTTCAATGTGTAAACGGGTCCACCAAGTCGGTAGACAGTCCCGAGAGCATCTGTTGTGTGTCCTTCAGCGCAAAGAAAACCCCATGGGGTAGGCCGTGCCCGATCTGGGGCGCTCGCCGGTGTGGATGCTGGGATGTCTGAGGGCCACGCATGACAAGTGCCTTGCTGGCCTGGCGTTGAACAAGTTCTTGTGGCAGTTTGGTGTAAGGACATTCCCTGCACACTTGAATTGCACGCGATCTAGCATGGGTATGTCCATATCCACATCCTAATTCTTTGCTGTGTGACTGAAGTGCCTAGTTCCGGTAATTGCTGCCAGACTTGTATCAACCACAACTGTATGACGATTGCTCAAGATCCGAAGCCACAAGAGAATCCAATGAATTGGTTCGGAGGGTTAGTAGACGGTACTTGTACTTCAAGGCCGCATAGGAGTTAGCAGATTGGGGCATGATTCTCCACCCACCCATCATGCACCGTCGCCGTACCGGATCCGAGCAAGGTGCATTACCGTCCGCCGATAGGCCAGCGCCCGAAAGATATGCTCACGTATTTCCAGGCCCCGGAACAAATCTCCAAGACAAGTCAGGATCTGCCGCCCTTTTCTATATTGCAAACAAGGCCACGGCCCCGCTTCCGCTTCGCGAATGCTCCGTGGTACCACGCTTCATATTTCATGTTTGTTCTCTTTCGATGGCAAGTGGTTTAGGTGGTGAAATTGGTGTGAGCACTTCTCTTCAAACATCACTCCCGCACATTATTTGTTGCTGTCGCTGTTCGTGCAGCGCAAAGAGACCAGTTTCCCTAGATGCAATGTCGTTGCGAGGTGCGAAATGGCTGGGCCAACGAGTCGGTCTCTTGCCAAGCATTCAAAGCAGCAAGTAAACGATCACTGACTGCATCTGGCATCGGTCTGACAAGGCGATCGACACCAAGCGCTCAGAGGCCGCTGCCAATACACATCCAGAAAGAGGCCCGGTAAACAGAGAACCCGTGGCCACCCCTCAATCTCCGACCCACCCAGGCGGTAGGCCACCCCTCTTCTTTCTTCTTTGCTTCAACCATGCGCCTCCGGAGGGAAGGAAGAAGAAAAAGAAGAAGGGTCACGCGCTGGCATGTGCTTGTCAAAAGAGTACCAGCAGTGAAGGCAAGTCTTCAGCCAGCCTGCAAGTATCAGCACTCCGTCTGCCACAGTGACACGAAGAGCGTCGACCTCGGTCAGCCAGCGAGACATGGCGCTCGCCTCGCCCCCTCTTGGCTTGCTTGAGGGCTCGAGAGGCAAGAGAAGGTCATATGCAGCATGCAGTATCGAGCATGCGCCAACATATTAGTCCGTGATGTCGCATCAAGAATTCGTGAATCAGATCCACAGAATTGGCGAGTATTGAATGTGCTCCAGCAAACTCGCGGTTGACCCGATCTGAAGTTCTCTCGGCCGGTCATTCGGTCGATTCCAAGTCCCAAATCTCCAAGCCCTTTGTGTTGCTTTCGTGGCCTGCCTGTTCTAGTCCTCCCAAGCATTTCTCGTTCCCAATACAACTGCCAAAGCAAAACTCCTGATTGGCCAAAGGCATTGAAGCTGAAGACATTGCGATCCAAGTTTCAGGAAATCGTGATTCACGATTCGGTCGGTCGACAAGACAGGAAAAGTCCAAGCAAAGCCCTGTCGCGTTGTCTCCTGCAAAGTAACGGTGCTCCACCCAGTCCTGCAAGAGGCGGACCTGGTCCGGAAACTGATGGATCATACATATAGACGACATTAAGTAGTATACTCAACCATACAACAGTGCGCTTGCTCCTGTCTTTTTGGACCGGACTTGGCTTGGACCGTTGAGGAAGGAAGTGGAACACTGGTATACTTTACAGCCAGTGTGCACTCTTTTGAGAGCCAACAAGCGAAGCGCAGAGTCTGAGAAACTGAAAGGTTGGTCTACGCCCAGCTCTTGGGAAGGAGACCGAAAGGTGAAAACAGGGTCCGACACTGCTGTTCTCTTCAGTAAGAGGCCGCCTGCGACACAGATCTCCAGCCGACACGAAGCCACTCGATGCTCCCAGTTGCCAAGTTGCCAGAACGTTACTCCAAAAACATGTCGGACAAGGAAATGAGCGGCCCGGAGCTGCTAGAGCGCGATGAGAGCCTCAGAAACGGAGCGACCAGAACCGGAGCCGGTGGCGGCGCTGCGTATCCGCGATCAAGGGGAAAGAGAGTGGGAGGACATTGCAAGAAATGGTGGTGGTTGTACCTGCTGATTCTCGTCTGTCTCATCGTGTTGATCGTGTGCCTGGTGTAAGTCTTGTACTTTCTTCGCTTTGCAAAATATCCCGCTGATAATGCGCAATGCAGCCTCTTTGTCGCCGTTCCCAAGATGATCCAGTCGCGCATCAATGCTGCCAAGCTCAACATTCAGGGCATCACCATTACCCAAACGCAAAGCCAAAACTTCACCATGGCCATCAACAGCACCATCGAGGCCGACAGTTCGATTCACGCCGTCATTGACTCATTCAGCGGAAACATGTACCTAGAGGACTGGGCGCCGCAGACCCCCTTCGTGAGCGTCAAGTTCCCGCAGACAACCTCTGCATCCGAGACTGCCGTCAACATCACGCAATTCACCGACATCCTCGACTTGAACGCCTTCACGGTATTCAATCAGTGGCTGTTGACCAACTCATCGCTCAACGTGAGCGTCGAGGGCAACACTCACGTCAAGATTAGTGGCATCAGCCACAAGTACCCAGTTCACTTCAAGAAGACCCTCAACATTGCCGGCTTGGAGAGCTTCAGCGGCTTCTCGGTGCCAAATTCCAGCGTCAGCACATCTGCTGATGCACAGGGCGACAACTTTTTCGGAACTGTCATTATTCCCAACCGGTCGCTCGTCAGCTTCGAGATTGTACGACTCTTTCATCTTACAACGTGGTTTCGAATGAGTGTGGGCTGTGACAAATCAGTTAGCTAACAGTATTTCACAGGGCAACGTATCATTCGCAACCTACCTGCTCGGCGAAAACGTCGGTACTACTTATATCGACGATGTGACCCTGTATCCAGGAAACAACAGCTTTCCACTGCGTGGCAATGTATCGACAGGCCCAGTCCTGACAGAAATCCAGGAGCGGCCATACTGCGAAGATGGCATGCTACTCTTTGTGCTGCAAGGGTCAAACGTAACCAACCATGGCGAATACCTGAGCTATTATGCCAACAGTCTTTCGACCATCAACGAAACTGTGTCGTTGAACATCAGCGCTGATTTGGCAGCAATTGGCCTCACGGTCACTTGTCCCAGCACTACCACGACCTCGACCAAAAAGAGATTTTGGCTGGATAGCTGGTGAGCGGTGAAGACAGAATTGTAACGAAGGAAATGGTCGCGATGCGCCATATCATGTCATACGACATGGAGCTATGTGGGTTCAAGTCGACCTTTATTGAGCCGAATGGCGCATGGCCGGCCGTTTGGTGGCATTTCGCAAGAGAAGCGACGTGTCCGACCCATGGAGATATTGAGTAGGTGTCTGGGCTGGCTGTGAGTTGAGCCGTGTAAATTATCAGGGTTTTATATATTTTTGTATACAAGGACAATTGTAATGGCCAGAATTTGACTGACATGTGAAAGCCAAAAGAGCTGTCTGGTCGGAGTCGGACCTTTTGAGCTTTGTGCTGGTTGTGAGGATCACGGCCGACCAACAATGGAATAATGTATTTACTCACGACTGGTGTTTGCCACTCGCTGAACTGGCGTCAAAAGGTTCTTGGCGCAATCAAATGCACTTTACATCGGAGAGCCTCGGCTGCTGATCCTCTAGCCTGCGTTGCTGTCTGTGACGGCGACCGCATTCGTCATTGTATTTAAGCATCGTGCAGCGTTCGAGGAAGACAAAAGTGGTCGGATGGCGGGTCATTGTGCATTTTCGCACGCACTCTGGGCCAGGATGCGTGATGGTCGTGCAATGCGTAAATGCTGCTCGTAGTCCAGCCGAGCAGCTCACAGAGAGGAAATGAGAGAGACGTCAATCTGAGAGCGGTAGACGTTTGTCACATGTTTCTCGGCGAAATCTGTTGTTGGCAATGTTTGAGAACTGCCGAGTCCTGCAACAGAGTAGCAATGGCCAGCGTGTCGAAATTCGCCGAGTTTCTGCTGTCGTCGCTCGGCACATCAAGAGCTTGCAGAGACGAACTGCACTGCTTCTCCTTTCTCCCTTGCCTTCTCCTTCTGCACTTTCTCCTGGGCTTTCCTCAGCGAATTGCGGTAGGCCCAATCTGGGAAGCAAGCTGGATCCCACAAGTCATTGGGCAAGGTTGTGGCGTATTGCTCTGTACCCTTGGCCGCACCACTCTCGAAACTGGTGCCCACGCCGACGAAGCCGAGCAGCTTGTCCATGAGTGGCGGGTTCTTGAGAGCGTGCGAGTCTGCTATTCTGGCATTGAAATGCGTGCCCTTGTTGCGTTTGAGCTCGAGGAATTTGTCGAATTTGGCAGTCAGCGCTGCTTGTGCCGAGTTGGCAGAAGGAGAGGCCGGTGGCGAGGGCGGTATGTCCAGGTTTGGGACCGTGGGCAGAGTCAGATTGTGAATGGCACTGCGGTTGGCAGTATACGGTGAGGCGGGCGCGGATTGGTCAGGTTGAGCACCGTCCTGGTCACCGTCGTCGTTGTCGTCGTCGTCGTCCATGGCCTCTGGGTAGGCTCCCTCTGCTGCAGCGCCGACTGGTGGTAGACTTGGTCCAATCGCTGCGACTTGCTGTGGTAACGTTGGCCCGGACAGCATTTCAGTTTCCACATGAGCTGGTTCTGGCTGTGCTGGTGATTGAACTTCTAGCGGCTGCGTCTCGCTCGCGATGTCCCCTGGTTGTCTCTCCGTCTGAGCCGACTGAGCATTGACGTCCGTCTGCCCGCTTGTTTGCTAGGTGAGGTTCAATCAGCAATGTGCTCGAAGCTGCGTGCTCTGCAAGGAGGGTCTGTACACACCTGGTCCATCGGTTCTATGACCTGGACCTCATCGTCGTCGTCGCTGCTGTCGTACCCTACCAAAGGCGCCATGGCTTCGAGAATCGCGAGTGGCTACTTCGTCAGCGAGTCTGCAAGTCCGCAATGAGAAAGTGACGTGTTGTGCATCAAACGCAACACTCAAACGCGCAGCTTGCGAGGTTGTTCTGTATGGTTCGACATGTCAACAACGCTTCAAGGATCGCGGACTGGTCTTAGGTAAGCACAGCCAGGTGCTGCACGTAGCTCCAGGATTTAGCGGTGGTCTGTGCATCAGGCTGCACTGGGGGGCCCCTTAGCCGGGCTGGGCCTGCAAGCAGTTGCCGCACCTGCTGTGGAAGGCAGCATTGGACGCGACAGCTGGGGGGAGAGCTCCAGGCTGTACTGCCAGCAATCGTCAGCCTTCCAACCAACCTGCGAGTGGACTTCACTAGACTTGCCTTTCAGAAGCAATCCACCCATCAACAACACACGCCCACCTCTCGCCGTCTCTTGCGACTCGCAACACTCCAACGTCTTCTGCACTTGACCCAGCCACCCTCCCAGACGACACACCCAACGGTGCGTTTCTGCATCTGCTCGCGCAGACTGTCGTTTCCCAACACCCATCAAGCAAGCTGACTGACGTCGTCGTTGTCCACAAGCAGACCCTCACCTCTCTTCGATCCACGCCCAGCACCCTCCCGCTCGTTATTTCGAGAGTCGACGCTGTTCTCGCTCTCTCGTCCCGTCTTCAATCTGCACATTCCCGCCCGAAATGGACCACCGCCCACAAGCCTGGGGCCGTCCCCGCGATGACATCTACGGCGCCTACGACCCAAGTTACCTTTCCAACTCCCACTCGGCGCCCCACGGCGGCCCCAAGACAGCAACGCAGTCCCCTGCCGTAACAGGCACGTCCGTCCTGGGCATCAAGTTCCGCGACGGTGTCGTCCTGGCCGCCGACAACCTGGCCTCGTACGGCTCGCTCGCCCGCTTCAACGACGTCAAGCGCCTGCGCCCCTTTGCAGGCAGCTCCGTCGTCGGCTTCTCAGGCGACGTCTCGGACATGCAGTACCTCGACCGCCACCTCAACGAGCTCGAGATTGACGAAGCCTACGAGGGCAACTTCAGCGCCGCCCAGGCCGCGGGCGACGTCGAGACAGACGCCGAGAAGAAGGCCGCCCACCGCGGCGGCCTGAGCGCCGCCAACCTGCACAAGTACCTCGCCAAGCTGCTGTACGCGCGCCGCAACAAGTTCGACCCGCTGTGGAACCAGCTGCTTGTCGCGGGCTTCGACGACGACCACAAGCCCTTCCTCGCGGCTGCCGACCTGCGCGGCACCGTCTACAGCTCCCCCAGCTTGGCCACGGGCTTTGGCTCCATGCTCGCGCAGCCCATTATGCGCAAGCACGCCGCCACCGAGGAGGCCGCCGCGAGCTTGTCCAAGGAGCAGGCTGTCGAGATTATCCGCGAGTGCATGAAGGTGCTCTACTACCGCGACGCGCGCAGCTGGGACGGCTACTCGCTCGCTGTCGTCACCAAGGAGGGCGTCGACGTCAGCTACACTGAAAAGCTCGAGAACCAGAGCTGGGCGTTTGCCGACAGGATCAAGGGCTACGGTACACAGACTGTGTAGGTGGAGGGAGGGAGGGTTTTCCTTGGGACGGGCCCACTGTTCATGTATGTATGGGTGAATGAAAGACTACTACTACTACTACCACTACAACAACTACTACAACTACAACAACCACGCGTGAGATTAAAGAAGAGAGCATAAATACATGTTTCAAAGAGACAGCATTAACATCAACATCAACACACATCACATGACAAACGGGAGAAGAGACAGGACACCTTTTTGGCTTCGCATCTCCCAAAAATCAGTCGGACGTTCAATTCCAACGGTCTACCAGTAAACACTCCATCCTACAAATCAAACAATCTCACGTCAACATGATCTTTCCACAATGCCCAATGTTCCACTCCACTCGACTTACCATGCTATAGCACACCAGTGTAAACAACAATCTCGCAACAACCAAACACATGCAAGTCCAGATGTCACCTGGGCAAGTAGGTAAAAGATGATCACAGTACACACTGCAATGTCCCATGCAAGCACACGCATATCCATCGATGGTCATCTATCTGCCTATTCCTCGATTTCCAACTGGAATGCTCCCGTCCTCCCCAAAAGGAACAAGCGTCCAAATCTATTTGGGAATTGGTCCCAACCACAGAGTTGGTGTGGACTCCTCTAGGCGTCAAGTGGTTGTTGTTGATACTTGCACCACATGGTACATATTGCCGTAAAGTCAAAAGCCAACAAACTTGAATTCAACCAGCATTTTAAAACTCTTTCCTCCATCTTATCAGACATTCATGTATGCAAAACCCCTCAGCTACAACCGCCACCGAATTTAGCATATCTTCACTCGCCACAATCATACATACTCATTTGATCTTTGGGTTTCTTATTAAACGCCTTCAACGTCTAAAAGTTTGTGTGTACTATCGAAAGGCACCTTTTGAAGGCACACCAAGAAAGCCTCTAACTCAAGTACTTTCTCTTGCAAAAGGGGAGCACATTACCAACGCCGTAGCAGCCTGAAGAGAGGGGAAAAAAGGAAAAGGCAAAGAGAGAAAAAAAAAAATATGTGTAAGAGTGAAACCCCCGAATTCGGCGTGCTTCGATCCATCCCATTCCAAACCAAGGTCTGCCTTTGATTTCGATTTCCTTTATGCAGAAACATAACTGCCCCATCCAAAGATCTCAATTCTTGATCCACGCAGAACCTGCACGCGTACGACAAATGTCTGGCAGGTCAACACTGTCTGCACCCCGCAACCTCGGCTCCCATCTTTTTTCTTCGTTTCTTTCTTTACTCAACGGTGACCGACTTGGCAAGGTTGCGGGGGAAGTCGACGTTGAGACCCTCCATGACAGCCAGCCAGTAGGCAATCAGCTGAAGAGGGATAACGTTCAACAGACCTTGCAAAACATCGACGTTCTTGGGGATCTCGATGGTCTGCGCCTCGCCGCTTCTGAACTCGTCATCGCCAGTGTTGCAGATGACAATGGGCTTGCCACCACGAGAGACAACTGTGACATGTTACGTTAGTGATTGGTATCGAAAAGGGAAAGGGCTAGTGGAAGTACACACCTTGCTGGTAAGCGTTCAAGCTCTTCTTGAAGATGTTGTCGCGGGTGAGGATCATGATGATGGGAAGGTTCTCGTCGACGAGCGCCAGTACGCCGTGCTTGAGCTCACCCGACATGACGGCTTCGCAGTGCAGGTAGCTGATTTCCTTGATCTTCAGGGCACCCTCAAGGGCAGTGCTGAACTGCGAACCACGTCCGAGCAGGAGCAATGACTTTTGATCCTTGAACACCTTGGTGCACAGCTCCTTGATGGCAGCATCCTGGGTGAGAACCTCGGAGATTTGCGAGCTGATCTGGCCCAAGCCCTGCATGATCTCAATGCGGCGCTGCTGCTTGCTGGCACGGTCCTCGCTCAGGCTCAGCGCGAACATGACCATGACGATGAACTGAGAGGTGTAGGCCTTGGTGGAGGCAACACCAATCTCGGGACCAGCGTTGACGTGGACACCACAGTGGGTCAGCAGACTGATGGAGCTACCGACAACGTTGACGATACCGACGGTCAGAGCACCACGCTCCAAGCAGTAGCGCAGGGCCATCAGAGAGTCGGCAGTCTCACCAGACTGGGAAACAAAGACGCAAGTGTCGTCACGGAAGACAGGGGCCTGTCTGTCCAAGAAATCGGACGCCAGTTCCACAGCGATGGGGATCTCAGCCAGCTCCTCAAACACACCACGAACAGCCATACAGCTGTGGTAGGAAGTACCGCATGCAATGAATATGATGCGTCTGCAGCGGCGAATGGTGCTGATGTAGGACCGCAGGCCACCCAGAGTGACGGTCTGGTTCTCGACGTCGAGACGACCACGCATGCTGTTGATGACCGACTCGGGCTGCTCGAAAATCTCCTTTTGCATGAAGTGGTCGAACTTGCCCTTCATGATCTCCTGCAGCTCCAGCTCAATGGTCTGGATGGCACGGACGTTGCTGCTGCCATCGGCCTTCTTGAGACGGTGAATGTTGAGGGAACCCTCGTGGATGTGGGCAATATCATCGTCCTCGAGGTACATAACCTTCTTGGTATGCTCAATGATGGCCGATGGGTCCGAGGACAGGAAGAACTCGGTGGGCATGGGCATGCCGTCGTCGGTCATGAAGGCACGCGACTGGGAGCGGTGCAGGAGGGACTTGTCAGGGGCGCCCAACAGGCCGGGGGCCAGCAGACCGTTCCCGCTCTTGCTGGCGGTAGCCTTCTTGATGGCGAGATTCTGCGCAGCAGTCTCTGCGGGCAGCACGCCGTTCTCATCGGCATACTCGACATCGACAAAGTCGACCTTCATGCGCTTCTGGGTGCGGACACCAATGACGAGAGGCGAACCCTTGCGGGCAGCAACGACCTCGTGAGGGTAGTGGACGGACTTGATGAGCAGACCGTAGGCACCCTCCAGCTCGCTGATGACGGCCTTGGCAAGGTCAACAAAGTCGAGGTTGGGGTGCTGGTCGTACAGGTACTTTGCAAGCTTGGCAATGCACTCTGTGTCGGTCTCGGTCTCGAACTTGTAGCCCTTGGTCTGCAGGAGAGTCTTAAGCTCCTTGTAGTTGGTGATGATTCCGTTGTGGACAACGGCAAACTCCCAGGTGGGGTCGGAGCTGGTGGAAAAGGGCCACGATTAGCACAAGTTTGGTTCTCCTGGCAGATCCTTCATGATCCTCTCTCTTCCCCTTTCTGGTTTTATTTTTTTTTTTGCTGCGCTGCTGTGCTGACACGCGCGGCTCGCTTGTTTATTTTTATTTTTTTCTCTCTCTTTTCTTCTTCTTTCGCTCTTCCTCCTCATCCTCCTTTCTTTTACAATTGTGTTATTTCAGGGTGTCTTGTTGCTTACCGGTGGGGGTGGCAGTTCAGGCGCGAGGGAGGGCCGTGGGTTGCCCATCTGGTGTGGGCAATGCCGGCGTGTGAGTCAAAGACCTTTGTGTTGTCGAGACCGGCCTCCTCAACGAGCTGCTTCAGCTTGGCGACCTTGCCGACCTCCTTGAAGGCAAAGACCTCGTTCTTCTTGTCGCCATCGACAGCGAAACCGGCCGAGTCGTAGCCGCGGTACTCGAGACGGGCAAGACCTGTTTGAACGCGCGCAAACGCACATTGGTTAGCCTCTGTGGTCTTGCCAAGGTTTTGAATCAGAATGTCTGAGTGCTGTTTGTCTGGGTGCTTTGCGACTCGGGTGCCTGTTCCGACCAGGGTGCCACAGTGGTTGCATTCAGGGGTGCGACAGGGATGCCAGGGGGCTGAAGTGTGCCGGAGGAGGGGCGTGCTAGCTGCTGCGAGCTGCTGCGAGCTGCTGCACTGCTGCACTGCTGTTGCTTCTGGGGCGCTTCCACAGCGGATGGGGGGGGGCCTCCTAGCCCCTCTGAAGGGCCCCCGCGCCCTTCCAGAAAGGGGTGGCAGCCCAACTGTACGACGAAAACGGTGGGCCACCACCAATCCAGCGACTGCCAAGGCCCGCCCAAACAGCGCCACCAAGCAGCAAGCAGCAGAGCCCAGCGTCCAGCCCCAGCCCCAGCCCCAGCCTCCAGCTGAAAACAAGCAGCGAGAGACAGAGAGGGAGGGCGAGGGTGGCAGAGAGAGTTTTGAATTTGCTTTTTGGAGGGGTGGTTTCAGGATAAGGCAGGCTTACCATTGGTCAGAGTGTCAATGATGAACTTCCTGTCCTTCTCCACCAGGTAGTTCACGTAGCCAAAGATGCCACTGCAGCAGAAACAGCACGGTTAGCTTCTTGTTCACCAGGGTGCCGCCGTGTCTTGCCATTGTCCGTATGCAAGAGGCTGTGCGAAGCACTCGGGACGCTCTGGCTGCCTTCGCGAGCTCGACAACGCGCCAATGCCCCGTCGCAGCTGTCCCGGCCACCTGGGCTGTCCGGCTGCTGGGGCATTGGCTTGTCCGGAGCTCGCAAAGACCAGCGAGAAGCCTCCTGGGCTGCCAAAGCGCCTCTGGCCCCCTGACAGGCTGCGGTCTGGAGCCTTGCGCTTCGCGGGGCTTTACTGCGCTGCCAGCTCCCGTCGGGTCGAGGCTGGCTCAGCGACGGCGCGCCAAAGTATGGGTCAGACGTACCACATTGTGAAAGTTCGGAAGCTTTGTTCTGTGCTGCTCTGAGCGTCTTCTGGGACCGGCTGGTTCTTGTGTGTAGTGCGCAGATCGGGAAGCACAGCTTGTCGTCGTTGTCGTCGTCGTACAGTTGCGCGTGGGCTCAAGAGAGACGGCGAGCAATGGGGTATCAAGAGTGGATGGTGCGGCGAGGAGGCAGAGACGGCAAGCAAGAAAGAAGACAAAGAAAGGCGACAGGAAGGTGAGCAGAGCAGGAGGAAAAGATGGAAGGTGGCTGATCCCAGGGGGGGTCGAGCTCGTCTTTAGTACTTCCTTGAGCTGGACAGACGGGGCTGACAATTGGGCCTTTGCTTGCTTCTTGGTCGCTGGCACATGCTGCGCGCCCCCAAGCCCACGCCAAAGCCAAAGCCCATGCTGCGAGCAATGGAGCAATGCTGGAGCAGTGCCCAGCAAACACGGCGTCAGACCTGATGGCCGTTGCCAGGGGCCCCAGCCCAAGCTTCAGGGGGCATGGGGGGGGGATCTACAGATCCATGTCGCCCTGACAGGGGGGTCCAACAGGTGGGGACCTGGTCCGAGCCTATTGCCAAGTCAGCAAGGCCGTAGGCGGGCGTGCCTAGAGGCTCACAGGCTCACAGGCTGTGTCCAGGAGGGCTGTGTTAGTGGGGTGCTGGAGGATTCAGTGCACCCCCTAGCATCTCATGGCTGCAAGTACAAAGTACTCAAGTACCGGGATCAGAACCTGAGAGCGAGGGGCATCACTAGCATTCTCTGGTTATTTCTCTGTCCTCAATATATTGTCCCACTAGTTGTTGCAACTGTACCACTTCTCCTATGAGATTCTATCTGAGTTATACTACTAGGTAGCTGACTGTGGCCCAGAATGATTACGATATCTCACCACATCATGTCAGCCATGGTGGGGCTAGCCTGAGCAAAGGCTGTACAGCACTCCATCCTCAGAAAACCATTCAGTCAGTCAGAGGACCTGCTTGTCCCAAAGACAAACTCCTCATGCTCTACATAGCATCCATCTGAATCCTGCCTCTCCATTCTTTTGTTTCTGTCACCACGCTTGAGCGAGGTGTTGCGAGAAGGCCAGAAAATAGGGGGGGGGCTGGTTGCATGATTCCAGCACCAAGTTGACTTTCCCAGTGTCCCAGGGCCTGGGACGTGAACAGGAAACGCCTCAAAGAGATGTTTGGTGCTGCTGCATTGCACGACAACAATGCAATACAGAGTGCAGACAGATGCTGTAGCATCAGAGAGTGGTAATATTGGGTGTCCAGATTTCTGGGTTGTGCAGCCCATCGACGCTCAGAAATGGGGGGAAACACACAAGGCTGGATGTGTGTTGACCCCCCTCCCGTCTGGCTACATGCCAGCCCCCCTTCTGCTTTCTCCTATTTCCCTCTCTCTTTTTGTTCCCAAGAATCATGACGCAGAGCATGACATTATTTTGTTCCGAAAGCATCTGCAATACGACTCTGGGGAGAATACCTCACCAATCGAATCATGTAATTGCACTGCTGTTACTAAAACAAGGTATTGATCCCCCCCTGGGGCCCATATACAGGGTGCAGCAACTTTGATTCCTGCAACCTCACCATAACATCCAAAGTACTCTGGTACTTGGCATCTGCAAGAGAAAAGCACAACAGCAAGAAACCAAGCGAGCGTAGCAGCGTGCTGCTGCAGCTAGTCAAAGCCAGCGTGGTGAGTGCCCCTTTTCTTTGCTCTTGGCATGTGCAAGCCAGCCAGCACTTTGAACCCAGCCAGCCAGCCAGCCAGCCCAGCCAAACCCAGCCACCCAAAACGGCATGCGAACCGCGACCGACAGTGAGGTTGTGGGAGTTTGCGGCTGTCAACATGAAGCCAATGCAATGCAGCCAGCAAGGAGAGGAAGAAGCTGGGCGAACGAGCTAGTGGAACGGGTCCCCAGCCCGTGGAGGCCCCCGCTGCTTGGGCCCTTGGGTCCCTGGGTCCTTGGGTCCGGTCCTGGGCTTACCTAGAGTGGGTGCAGGGTCCTCAGCTATGAAGTAGTCGCAGTAGTAGCAGTAGCAGCAGTAGTAGTAGTAGTAGTAGTAGTAGTAGTAG
>KZ678482.1:0-16837 GCA_003019895.1 Coniella lustricola | reverse complement strand
AGTAGTAGTAGTAGTAGTAGTAGTAGTAGTAGCAGGAGTAGTAGTAGTATGGTACTTGATGTACTAATCTTTGTGAGGACAGACTTGCGGCACTACAGCTCCGTACCACTTGGGTCGTCTCGGTATTGGCGCAGGCCTAAGAATAGCATGCCACGTTCTTGGGATGGGCGACCCAGTGGGATGATGGGCCTTGAAAAAGACCGTGACGGCTCTCTTTCGTGTGCACGCCGGCGTTCCCAAGAGAATAGCGCCCGCGGCCGAGAATTCTGCTGTAGTAGATCTCAACCGGTAGAAGGTGCCCCGAGTGTCGAGGTTTACCTCACTGACCGTTCTACCAGCCGACTCTTGCTGGAATGCATGTTCAAGAAGACGATGATTGCGTATACTTTTATGTAAGTACCGGCAGCTCCACACCATGCTCTCGCTTCCAGAATGTTACTACGCGAGCAGAGTCGGTCAGTATCAGTACCGCTACCTACTTGCGGGACAGCACCCAATGCCCCCAGAAAACAGACACGGCCAGTCAGATCCAGCACTAAGAACAAGATGAAACAAGCACACAAAAGAAAGCAAAAAGAAGAAGCAGAAGAAGAAAGAAAGAAAGAAAACATGAACTCTACACCCGCCCAGCAGCCCTCGTATTCCAGC
Source organism: Coniella lustricola (assembly GCA_003019895.1). Taxonomy (NCBI): domain Eukaryota; kingdom Fungi; phylum Ascomycota; class Sordariomycetes; order Diaporthales; family Schizoparmaceae; genus Coniella; species Coniella lustricola. The sequence continues at coordinate 16,189 of KZ678482.1, read as the reverse complement.
ATACATTCATGGCCCGTTGCCCGCAACTCACGGGGCCCCAGCCATCCATCCCACTTGGCACTCCGCAATGCGCCCAATAGGACCAGTGCACCGCGGGCCAAAACGGGCCCTCGTTCTGATACGAGGGGTTTCCCATCCTGTACGAATGTGCAAATGTACTGCAGTACCTCTCTTTTGTCATTCCCATCTGGCCTGGCGATCATGGAGCCACAGCTTCTCCGGTCTGTCGGGACGATCACTCTCCTCGTATGTACCCTCTGCGCCTCACCGTTGCCCTCCCGTACACGGCTTTTCGTCACTTGCGGACCCTGTAAACAATCGGGCTGGCTATACTTGGCAACACCCAGCCAGTACGAGATGGCAAAACGGCTGGTCCATGGTGGCCTCCGTAATCGAAATCAATTCAAGGACGGTTCCTACGCCAGACTGGCCACCGCCCCCAACAAGAGGACATGCCATCTGGCTTTGCCGATAAGACGGGGGCTGCCCCAAGTCAAATGCCTGTTCCGTAGTAGTTTGGCCTGCGCTTTTGACTCTGGAGAGGCACAAGGCGCTGGCGTCATTCGATGTTTGCAGACAGATTGCGCGCGCGCCGCGGACAAAGGCAGCAAGCACAACACCACCAGTATCGCAACATCCACCGAGACCTGACCGCATGCGGGCTCTGAAGCACATGTTGCAGCCGTCTTGGCTTTGCGGGTTTCCAGTGGCCAGTGGTTGTCACGTTCTCAACCGACTGTAGCTGGCAGGCTCTTCCGTCGGCTGGCTCCCTTGTGATCACCTAACTCAACACGCGTGTGGGACTTCCCAGCAACCACCCGCCATCCTCATACTGAACCAGTGAACTAGGTTCCAAAAGGGAGCTTGAACAAGGAAAAGCTCAAAAAAAAATTACAGCTGCCTTGAGCCAGGCTCCACAACAATCCAAAACACTGGACTGATTGCTCCCTTCTCTTTGCGTGTTCCCACTACCGGCCAACTACCAGAAAAGTCCCTCTCACACATCAATAGCCAGAGTCTTGGCCTTTGGGGATCCATTTATCTGTTTTGGTTTTTTTTTCTCTCTGGTTGTCTCCTTTTCTGACTTCTGACTTGCCAGCCTGCCAGGCTGGACACACACACACACACACATACGTTGATACAGTAGCAAGTACTCCGTACCGAGGCTCGAACCCGAGTTACCGAGTCAGTCAAGGACCACCGCCCTAGGCTTAGTACTATGCATAGACGCACCAGACCATCGCCGGGTCTAACTGTGTGTACAGAGTTCTTCACCCATCGAAATCCACGGTAGTAGATTCGAGGCTCGGTTGTCCACTGGCTACTTCGCGTCTCCGCCTTTCAGAAACGCCAGCTTTTGGATGCCAGAACCGCTTAGAACGGAGAAGCCGTTAGTAGCTGGCAATGGGTGTCACGCCTCGACGGGTGGCTTGTTAGCAGCCGCAGAGATAGCCGTCACCGCTCAAGCCAAGTCATCTTGCCGTGCATCGGTGCCTTTCCTCCCAACGACCAAAATCATCCATCCAGCTTCCACATCAACAGTGGCGCTGGCCGACGCGACCACGTGTCATGGTCATGGCCACATTCTTTCCAGCTCAGCCGTAGAACGACAGCCCGCCTGCCCAGCTGCACCATCATGGACATCAGTCGGACGGGCAAAGAGAGAAAGTGGTCTCGTTGCATCGCCAACCAATACAACGCAGCTAGGGAGGGGAAGAAGAAAAAAATACATTGAAGACTGGCCATTGCGGCGGCCTTTTTCTTATGTCATTTTGCTGTTTTCCACATAGTCAATCAGCTATGGCTTCTTTGGGGTTAGCACCTCGCCAATGGCAATAATTGACGGCCCTTTCAAATAAACTTTGTTAAGCATTGGAGGGGAGGGGGGAGGGAACTCACATACAGGACTACTGCAGAGCGCCAAGCATCAACGGTTCGGCGGAACTATTTCTGCTGAGATTGTTGACCAGATGGCTTGTTGCTGAGCAGCTGGCAGCTTCGAGCCTCATTTCCACAACAGACAAGGCATTCTGTTGACGTTCCTTCTCTCGCTCCAAAAAAAAAAGCCATGACGGGATCTATTGCCCTCCCAAGGCTGTGCAGACCGTGCCAGAACAGTTGCCTTCTGCGTAGCGGGCGGGCATCGAGCGAGTACTTGGTAAGGAGGCTCGAAAAGTCCAGGGTATGTACGTGTATACTTTTAAAAAAACAAACAAGCCTTTCTCCCGAGCACCACAAGCTCAACCACACAGACCACTGTACATGCATCTAGATATCTACATGTACACCTACATAGATATGTGTTTATATATAGCAGTAGTGGCCTAACCACAAAATCTCAGACCCAACCTTGCCCCGGTGTTGTGGTGTGGATATATTAGACTCGCGCTCGGACACGGAACTAGTGTCTACAAGTTGGAACCATCTACACACTACTCACAGCCCACTACTTGTCCACAGCCTCCAAAAAAAAGACAATCGACATTGTTCAACACGTCTGTCTTGCTTCCTCTGTCTTGGCTTTTTTTTTGTGTGTTGCTAAAAAAAAAAAAAGGCCCTTAAAAATCCTTCCAGCCTTCTAGATTACCGGTAATGTGTCTATATAGTCAGTCTGGCAGATTCTGCGGCTCCGCAAGCCACGATCAAGCTTCTCGCCAAGAAGGAAAACGAGAAGGAAAGGCCAAAAAAACAAAAAAGGAGCGAGACAAGGTAAGATAAACCAATGTGTAATGAACAGAAGCACTGAATGGTCGTGCTGCTTTTCAGCCATTATAAATCCCACGCCATCCAAACAAGTCGAGGTTTTTTTTTTTGGTTTTTTGGGGGTTTTTTTTTTCATCCTCCTCATCCCAGAGCGTGTCATTCACATACTCAGTGAACGGTTGCTCCTTCATTGCAAGATCGTGCCTTTGACCCAAAAGTCACAAAAGTAAACCTTTCCAAGCTCCGGTTCAAAGACGCGGTGTCGAATGAGATTTTGGCCCCCAACCCGTTCTCCTGGTCTTCGTCTACACCAAACTTCCATGAAACAGAACAACAATAATTCATAGAATTGCATCTCCAAAACATGCAAGTCTAGGCTCCAGGCATACGTACTGCCACCTGGTAGGTATATCCTAATTTTGTGGCTGGAATCCCACCCAAGAATAACTTCACAAAATACTGGTTTACATGCTTATATACCTAAGTTGCTGGGCTATACTGCATCAAAATGTGCACTGCAAGTATGCCACCAATATGGTCAGTTTCATACCTAGGTATTCACTTCACCACTCAAGAGCTTTGAATTACAATAATACGTGGGAACAACCGCTGAACAATTGGAACGTGGATTGCCTGTTATCCTCACTTCATCCAGATGTTGCAACCTGCTAATTGTGTATCATCCTTATTCACATCAATTGTGGGACTTGTAACATCAGTGTATATATCATATTTGCTCTTCCAGTTGTGGCTCGCAATCCATTTCCCAATCCCTGTCCCCATGTCGGCAGTATCAACCCAGTCGTATATCCAGTCATCTGCGGTGTTGAGCCGTGCAAACAGCAATCTACGCCCACCCCTAGTTACATTCTTCACAAATACAGAGGCCTTACCGAGCTCCGCGCATCTAATCCTCTTTTATGATTGATTGAATTCATTCATGGTCTAGGTTATTCATACCGTCCATAAGCGCTATGACATTGGACATCCCGCATGCCACATGCATACGCATACGTGGACCGTCCTAATGGCCTCGCTCTCTCGTGTGGCATCCATCAGCGCCAAACTTCCAACCTCCTTTGAAATAAATACACTGGCACCCATAATGCCCACACCAAGCCATGCCCTTCTATGCACATGCATGTCAAGTACCATCAAACACCTTACAGCTTCTGGTACTCTAGCTTACCCTCCAACTTCTTCGTCTCCGCCACCTTGCGCACCGCCTTGTTGAAATCATCCTGGTTGACCGCCTCCCTGTAGTCCTTGATGGCAAACAAGCCCGCCTCCGTGACGACGTTGCGCAAATCCGCACCGTTCAGCCCATCGCTCATCTTGACCACGCTCTCAAAGTCAATGTCACCCTCGGTGATCACGCTCGCGGCGTGAATCTTGAGCACCTCGAGCCGGCCCACCTCGTTGGGCAACGGAATCTCAATCTTGCGGTCTAGACGACCCGCGCGCAGCAGCGCAGGGTCCAGGGTGTCGGGTCGGTTCGTCGCCATGATGATCTTGGTCTTGCCCAGGTAGTCGAAACCGTCGAGCTGGTTCAGCAGCTCCATCAGCGTTCTCTGGATCTCTCGGTCGGCAGATGTGCCCTCGGAGAACCGTCTTCCACCAATTGCGTCGATCTCGTCCATGAAGATGATGCAGGGCTCGTGTTCCTTGGCATAGCCAAACATTTCGCGGATAAGTCGGGCGGACTCTCCTATGTACTTGTCGACGATTGCAGAAGACACCACTGTGTACAAGCGTCATTCACGTCAGTAAGCGGCCACCAATAACACTGGAATCTTTGGAAGGCTTACCCTTCAAGAAGTTGGTCTCCAGACTACTTGCCACCGCACGCGCCAGCAGCGTCTTGCCCGTACCGGGAGGTCCATAGAGCAGCACACCCTTTGGCGGCTTGATGCCGACTCGCAAAAAGAGTTCTGGGTTCTTGAGCGGCAGCTCAATGACTTCGCGCAGCTCTCTGATCTGGTCATTCAAGCCACCAATTCCAGCAAAGCTGACCTGGCCAGGGTCTTCTAGCGACATGTTGTAGACGAGCGGGTCGACTTCGCGGGGGAGCATGCGCATAATTGTGAGCGTGGTCATGTCGAGCGCGACACGGGTTCCTTGCTTGAGCTTGGCCTTGTCGACCTTGGAGCGGCAGCCGACGACATATCGAGGACCAGAAGAGGCCTTAACAATGACTGTGAATGGTTAGAGAAGCATTAGTAGCTTGTCGTAGGAATTGGGACAATCAAGCAGACGGGATAACCGTAGGGATGAGGAAAGAAGCGCGCGAGGGACGGAGAGCTCCAAAGGAAGGAAGTGACGTACATCTCTCTTCGTCAAGCTGCTTGAGCACCTCGCCGATGATCTGGCCGACACTTTGTAACGCCTTGATGTTTTCCTCTGTCTGGTTGAACTCCTTCTCCAGCCCCTTGATCTCCAGCCGCAGGTTCTTGAGCTTGACCTCCCAGTTGCGCGACTCCAGCAGCGACTCGGTGTACCGCTGGATGGCGTCGTTCCTCTCTGGGTCTGACATGGTTATGGCTGATTGGTCTGGACTTGGGTTCGAGGCGGACTGGGAGACGAAACGGGAAACGGGTTGGAGGTGGGTGACAGCGACGAGTCGTTGCTCGGGGTTGGCTGGTCGGCTATTTGCTCGCAACAAGTAGACTGCAACGTGTACGAATGACGGATGTACCAGTGAAAGTGCAGGTCAGGCTGAGAGGAGGTGTTGGTGGCTGTCAAAGGATGTGAGCTTTGGTTGTTTGGTTGTACGTAAAGTTCAAAGTTGGGACAGAGGTCGTGGAGAGGAATGGTTGTTGACGCTGTTGCAGGGCCGCTGGAAGCCACAGGCCAGTAGCTGCAGCGGCAAGCTTACTCAAGCTTCTTGCTGCCTTGCCGCGTCCGGCTGGCATCCCCGGATGGCTGACGTAACCGTGGTGGCATAACGAGGGTACGTACCTCTGGCCTCGGCACATGCCGACGTTTTATCCCACATCCACACCCACTCACCATGTGGAATCTACTTGGTATAACCGCGTCTTTGCTCAATCCATTTCCGCATCCATGGCCACGGCTACAGACAGAAGCATGAACTGATTTCGAAAAGTTTATTCGAACACGATTCTATACCAAAGTCTGTGCAAGGCATATACGCGTGGTATATTATCTAAATTTACAATTACAGCTGTCTAAGTACTAGATATCTTCACAATCTCTTTCCTCGCATCTTACACGGTTGTAGGTTATCAAAACGACGATGCAGCCAGCTCTCGGCCCGATGCAGAAATCCGCTCAATGCTGGTGCAGATTGGTAAATCTCAAAGCAGACATTTTCCTGAAAACAACCAGAAGCGCGAGGCTAAGCGAGCCCCAACTTATATCCATACAGCCAGTGTTGCGGATGAACTCCTGCTGCTGCCATCAAGTTCAGAGCACAAGGTTTCCGCCAGGACTCTGATTCCTCTTGTGCACAACTGAAAGCCACCAGAACAGAAGGATCACGAAAGCCGGACATGACCCTTCCACCGCCCTCTCTCGGTATGCCACCACCAATCGTCCCCATGTTTGTTTGCCAGGTTCGAATCGTGGTTGTACGAATTCCATCGCCCTGTGCATCCATCGGGCAATCTTCCTCCAGCTGCCGATAGCGAGGCAGACGCGCTGCCCGTTGCTCCTTCTGCCACAGCTCCCTCACCCGTCACGTTCTCCTTGGCAAGCTTGCTTCCCCGTTTCGACTTGTCCTTTCCACCAGCCTCAAACGGACTCGCCGGCCGGAACCTGCTATCCGGAGAACTGCCACCGCCAGCACTACTACCGCCAGCTCCGCTAACAGCATTCGCAAGACATCCCGTACCATACCCAGCACCGCTCCGCGATGCCGCGTCTCCACACGCAGAGAGATCCTCCCCACCGTCGCCCAGCAGCTCCGCAATCCCCACCAGCCCACCGCGCTCATCCGTCGCTCCGGAGTCTGGCGAGAGAAGGTACGTAATATTGCTCGTGACATCGCCCATGTACGCCGCCATGCCAGACGACTCGACAAGCGTGCCGTCTTCGTTCTCGACATTGACCTCGATTCGTGGGATCCGTCGCGCCGCTTCGAGGCGTTCTTGCGCCGCGAGGCGGGCCTGGTGCAGGTCGCTGCCCACTTCACGCGAGAGTCCAGGGATGAAGGCACAGCCAAAGCCGGACCCAACACTAAATACTTTGCCGCTATCCCGGGTAGCCAATGACGATCGGTCGCCTGGCATGTCGCGCATCATGGAACCAAGGTCAACAGACTTGTTTGCACTCGTCATTCTGTAAGGCAAGGCTCTGCTGCTGCTAGATGGTAGAGCAGCTGAATACCGCACTGTTGGGTCCGCCGTAGCTACTTGATTCACGAGGTGCGTCCGGAACCTGTCGCCAGGTAAATCTACCCGCTCCTTGGGTCGACAAAGAGCTTGGAATCTGCCAGAGGCATCACAAGGCGCACGCAGGAACCGCAAACTGGGAAAGCCGCCAGATGCAATACTCCTCGCAATCAGGTCGTCTGTCCTCGAAGCGCAGCTGCCCGTATACGGATTTCGCTCAGATGGCAGTGCGCTCTCAAATATGTCCCAGTGAAGCATTTTCAGCGACCGTGAGGCAACGTATGGCATAAAACAGAAGAAGTCCTCATCTGGCTTGGGCGCGGCTGCTTGCACGATGCTAAAGGTTGTGAGCTTTGCAAGCTTGGACAGGACTCGGACAATGGCTGTCAGAGAATCGATGTTTTGATGGATGAGCGTCAAAGTTTCGAGGTCTTTGGCTGCGTCGTGCGTCGCAAATGTGGCAAAGCCATTCGTCGTTATGCCGGAGCAGTTTGATAGTGTCAGCTTCTTGAGAGGTCTCGGTAAGTTCAGCAAGCACTGATCATCAAATGATGTCGCTGGTACGTCAGACAGATACAATGAATCGAGCGACGGAAGATAGCTCAAAACGACATTGATAAGGTGGTGTGGAGTGCGAAGGTGTGCTCCAGGAAGACAGTGGATCGTTAAATGGGAAAGCTCGTTCCAGTCCATGTGGTTGCGGATAAAGTTGTTGGCGATCTGGGGCGGCAGGTAGATGTCGTTGAGATTCGATGTGGATCCTATTGAAGGCACTGATGCTGGCGCTTGCTTTCGAGCCCGATGCTTGGACATGGAGAAGCGCGGTTGTTGGCTGGACACATCTACCAAAGGAGGCATGGAGTCGACAATCCAAGCCATCTCCCTAAGTTTTGTCCTCGTTGACAGCGCATGAAATAGCCGGCTATGGTTGTGATTGTAGCTGGGATAGAAGCCGTCGAGTCGCTCCAGATTCGGACAAGCCATCACCAACGAGGCAACCACGTCATGATATTCCTCCCTCTCCAACAAGGCATCATCTGGCAAGGCAGGCACCTTGATTGTGCGCACCAAGGCAGCGAGCTTGGGATCGGCACGAATCGTTCTTCGCAAAAGAACCAGCCGAGTAGGGTAAACGCCGCGGTACTTTTTCCTTTGTGCGGCATTGTCGGATCCAACAAGCTGAATCTCCTCGTACAACGCGGCTCGTCCAACCTGAAGCAAGCGCTTGTTGCTCAGGGTGACCGAACAACAGTCTCGAGCCCAACATGTGGCGCAGCTGTTACTTTGTTCGTGGACATGCAGTGCCCTCAAATGGTTCAGGATGATCCGCAACACTTCGTTGGGCAATTTCGCAAAAGTCTCGTTTGGGCTGGGCCTCGGCGTTGGCGTGCGTCGACTCATCTCTGATCGTCGATGGTAAGAACTGCCTGATTGGCGATAGGCGGCAGTGGGCGAGGGAAAAGTTGCTGGAGACGAAATTTCTTGGTCGGCCGGCGTTGAACCCCAGCTCATGGTTCGAACTCTGCCTTCGTTGCTCATAATGGATGTAAATGATTGCAAGGGTTCCGATCGACGGTTCTCGGTCATCTCAGCCAATTTGCTAGGACTTGTCAGGCGCCGGGGCCTGGCGTACATTTGTGGGCGCCTGGGACTGGGAGGCCCTCTTCCCGGTAGTGGTGATTCCTCGATGTTGTATTGGTTTTTGCCGCTATCGCTGGTTGACGCTCCGCCTGCAAGATCTGGTAATGAGTCGCTCGACCTGACTGAACGAAGTGGTGACGAGTTCCTGGAGACATGTGCTGCAAATGCCATTGAGCTTCGCTGGCCCGGCTGCTCCATCATTCCGCTAGAGGACACGTGAAATGCGGAACGGCTTGCCGTGCCGCTCATGTTAGAGCCGTCGTTGTTGCTTTGAGGTCCCCGCCTTGCATCATTTTCAGAGCGGGCTGCTGGCCCAATGCTGCTGCTTCGATTGCGATTGCGCTTTATAAGGTCATCCCATGAGCCCACGGTTGGCGGCCTGGGGGCATTCGACATGGCTCTTTGTCTCTGGACAGCAGCCATTGTGCTCGAAGGTGCTGGTGTGGACCAGGCGTACGATCTGGTCTGATGTTTATCTGCTCTCCCTGACTTGCAAGCGCACTATGGTCTCATATTTCGGTGTTCGAGCCTGTCAAAGCGTCCACCAATCAAATATGTTGCCTGGTAGGCTTCTGGTCGGTCGCCTTGCCTCGTAAAGATCAGAAAGGTAATGTCACTTCTTTTCAAGCGGTCCTGAAGTGTGACCTGCGGGAGGTCTGTTACAAGCTGGCGTCTTGTTGGCGGATAACGAATTGATGCGTTGCTGAGAGACCAGTCTCGTTGCGTTTAAAATTCAGTGCCTCGACTATAGTAGTTCGAAGCGGCGTGGTACTTGGGGTCTGAGCGCGGCTGAGCGCAGTTAAGGCTGTCGGCCAGAATTGCTTGGCGAGCAGTTGACTAGGGATCGTGTGAATTAAAGAAGTTGAACTTGTTGCCAGCGACACAATGGTTTTGGCACGTCGAAAGAAGCACCCGTAAAATCTTGCTCGGTGCTCATTCATGAAGAGATTGCCCCAGGGCAGAGAAGGAAAGCACAACAAAAGGGAGAGTAGCAGAGCACCAGGAACGCGGAGACAGACGGAAATCAAGAAAGAGATAAAGCAGCCTGGCAGCGTTGTTGCGCGGCAAGGCACCTGACATCCACTACGGGATCTAAAAGTTGCCTGCATACAACGGTGGGGTCGGTATGGGGGGCATGCAAGCATTGTGCAATACTGCACCTCTCGAGAGCTCATCACGGGGAGAGAAGTGACCGCGAGAGGGTAAATGAGCATCTCCAGCACTCTCTTTCCCGTCTGACCAACACTTGCAGGCACACCAACCGGCATGCCAGCCAGTCTGGCTGGTAGCCTTGCGCATCTTGCTGGCTCATGAGGAATCAAAATAGTGATGAGCATACGCCACAGGTGAGCAGCGAAAGGACTCATTGGTTGTCGTTTTTGCCCTTACGACACAATCTCTGCCACAAAGAAACGCTGCGCGCACGTGGCACTCCCAGAGCCTCTGCAAGTTGACGCGACATTGGTAATGAATGACCGCCCTGCCGTCCACTCAAAACACAGCCTCAGGGCCTGATAAGCGAATGTGCGGGGGCTCCTTCAGATGTTTGAAATGCGCAAGCCAGGGAGCAACACGAGCGTGTCTGTATGGGGCGGTTGTTTGGTTTCGGAAAATGCTGCCGATGGCAAATGTGTTAAGGAGTGCTGAGGCGACGTGCCACACCAGCCACTTTTCAGCCTCCTAAATGCAACTGCCAACGCCCATTCCAGGTTTGTTGGAGCCTCTGCTGGGTTCCGCAACCCGTGCCGTTCTTGGTAAAGAAACAAGAAAAGTGGACCAGAAAAGCAAAGCATGGCTTCAAGGAACGACCTTGCTGTGGCGTCACAACGCAGGATCTGTTTACCGCCGAGAGATTTGCTGCTTGCACAGTATCGCGCCGCTCCTTTGGGAATCCGTCAGGGCCCCTTTTTTAACAGGTATACTATATCGAAGATTGCGCGACCGTATAAAGGGCCCGGCGCCGAGCAACATGCCCAATCAGATGGATAGGCGTCGTCTCCAGCCCCGTGTTGGCAAAGGCTTGGGGGAAGCAGTTATGGTGTAGCAGTTGAAGCTCGGCTCGCAGAACGGTCCGCGCTGTCGATCAGGGGTGCATTGTGCTGAATCACACTGCAGAGTGGGCCTGAAGACGACGACTTCGCGTCATCACGCTTTCAAGGCCTGTGGGTCCAGAAGTGGTTGTCTTTACAAAGCGCGTCTCGAGGCAGGCTTGGTTGTTCGTCAACAGTTTGCATCTAGCAGTGAAAGGCACGTATTCAGCTTGCGAAAGGCGAGGATCGTGGCAGAGGACATAAAATCCTCGACTCAACGAAGCTTGCCAGAGTTGGTAAGTCTGGCCAAATCACAGGTACCTCGGCGGAGCAATCTGCATCGTCTCGCGCACCATGGATTGCAACGCGTTCCTTCCATCACTTCTGCCTCCTGTTATATACCCTCCTGAGGCTTGAAATGGCAAAATGGCAAGCCAGACAGCAGAATCATGCTGTGGCCGGGTCATTAGCAACATTGACAACGCAGAATCGACCCTTTAATATTGAATTCTTGGCCCTTCACCCCCAATCGCGCTGCGGACCGGCACGCAGCCCAAAGAAGTTCGTCTCGGCACGCAAAGCACGTTTCGCTGATCGATACTCCCGTCGTCTTGTTTCCTTCAAATGTCACATTGGTGCCATCTGTTGTGCCTCAATGTGCGTCATTCCTGCAGGTACACGGTCTTTTGGTGGTTGGGGGCTTCTTGGTAGTGCAGGCATCTTCCTTGAGAGGCTGTATTTCGCTGCCTAGGCATCTTGTGGCGGGTGTGAAGGCGGGCGACTCCGACAGTCCGGCTCGCGTCAACGCCAGAAATAAAGCTTGAAGATGGCTGGAAAGGTGGCTGGGCTCGCGATTTGTCGCTCTGAGCGGTGGCAGCGAGGTTCATCAAGTCTGTCTTGGCTGACGCAGCTGCCAGATGGACTACAGCCAAGGTCCCCAAGCGTGCTGCTGGCGGTGGCTATCGACATGGAAGCTTTGGAATTCAGCCTCCGCACAAGGCTGAATGGGTGTCGAAGTGAAGGCTATCGGCGGAGTCCGACATCAGGTTTGAAAGGTCCTCGAGAGTTGCCAAAGTCAGCGGCAGGGACGAACACTTGGAAGAAAGCAGATCGGAAAACTCACCGCAATGTAGGGTCCAGCAAGGCTGCACTACCCGAATGTACAAGGACATGCCACTTGTTTGGTTTGATGCGTGTTTAACGAGTGTTGTAAAAAGTTCTCCAGATGTCTATCGTTGGAGGTTGAATGCTCCGGCTTGGAGCTTTGCCAAGTGCAAGGTCGGAAGCGCTCCTTCCCTCATCAATTTCAGCCTACTTCATACCATGAAGAAATACCATGGCAAGTACTTAGGTACCACAAACACCACGAAATCACCCATACTTGCCCAATCAGGAATCTCGTTGGCTTCACAAGGTCCCGCAAATGCATTAAGCTGTAACACATCATCACAGTCGCTTCGACTCCCACGCTCATTCGTTGCAACCACAGCGCCTCGATACTCACCATGCGTTACAACACTGGCTATATTGCATCGACACGCCGTCATCTCGACTCTGTCGCTGCCATGAAATACCCAGATACTGAACAAAATGTCAGCATACGTTTCTGCACTTTGCTCACCTAGACTAGCCCGACAGATCCAATCACGCACGTGCCCTCACTTGCCGAGCACGCGTCCAAGACATTAATCAACAAGCCGTTGACATTGCACAACCGTTGCGCGTTGCGTATGCAAGCATACATGTAATGCATGCATGAGACTCCAGTCAGGTGCCGTCTCTGTCTGTCTCAGCACAGCGCGGGCACAGATGTGGAGATGAAGATCGTGCGTCGAGACACTGGGTTGGTGGCTGCAGGAAACACCAGCTGCAGACACACGTGCAACGCAATTTGAATTGGAACGCCGAGAGACCTGCTGACGCGTGCGTGTAGATGGGCGCTCCTGCTTCGATACGTGGGACGGTGGTTGATGTTGGTTGCATTCGAAAACATAGTCATGTCGACACAGACACAGTGCAAATGCTGGCGTAATAGACATATCAAAGGACGAAATTTGCAACATGCCTGGGTACATGGGCGATGTTGACCGCACGCTCGTTCAAGGCAAGCAGCCAGCCTGCAAGTTTGAAGCTTACTATGTAAAAGAAGCAAAAGTACTCGGTCGACAGCAATCATATGAAAAAGACTTCAGGAAGCACATCATCGCCATATACATCTTGCACACACCCGCGTCTGATACTGACTCTGTAAGCGCACGGCTCACTCCGAAGCATCATTCATGGCGTTCTCCTTGTCTTGTTTCAATTTCAGACTATCACTCGCTAATGCTTCGGTGAGGCTAGACGCGTAACTCTGCTTTGCTCTCCATTCTCGAACATCAATTGACGGCCAACGCTATCCTTCCAAGATTGCTTTTATACAGAACCTCTCAAGTCGACCTGAAATGATCCCAAGACAAACCGTGAACTCCAATAGCTATGCACCTCCAGAAGAAGGGGAAAAGCAGTATCCATGACCCACAATAACTCCTTGCCAAAAAGACTTTGACAAAAAACAATAACACAGGAAAGGAAAATTCGTTGTACATCCGATAGATGCACCCAGACCGCGTGCTAAGGAGAAGCCAGAAAAAATAAAATAGACGAATACATATACAAGCTTCAATATAGGGAGGGGTATCTTGCAGCTGTTCGACTCATGGACCCCCCCCCCCCGGGGATCGAGCTTCCGAATCGCTGGAAGCGGGCCAGAAAAGCATGCAGCCAACTTGGTATGTGATGAGGCGTGAGTTGTTATGGTTCACAAATTGTGATGATGAATGGCGGGCTTTCGGAACTTTCAACCTCGAAGGCGGAAGTTGTGAGTATCCAGTTGTACTGGTGGTCGGCACGCTGCCCTTTTCTCTTCGGCTCGATTACCCAGAGGTTTGGACGAGCGTCAAAGTGGTGACAGCATTTTGTCTCCGACACAGAAGTTCGACAGAGTCGAGATTGTGATTTGCTGCTGGTGCATGCCTCGTCGCTGCCCTCTCCTCAGCCCTCATGGCTTGTGTCGATGGCGAGCGTCGGTCATGATATGAATTCCGGCGGTTTTCTGCCGCAAAGAGTATCAAGGATGGCACAACGGGCATTTCCCGGGCTGCACAATGTATCTCTCGTGAGGTCCCTGGGGACACGGCGGCGTACTGGCGTCATCCATAGAAGTGCTGATAAAATGCAGTCCCGGATCATTGCAGTGTTCGTAAATGTAGTAATTCTTGGTAACGCTACACATTTTGGCGACGGCGAATTGTGTTGAATGAGAGGTGACTTGACAGCCTGAGTGCTGGTGAAGGGAGTCGTGAATCAAGATGGAAAAATGAAATAAAAATTGGGTAGGACTGGCGATAAGAGCACCTCTTGGAAGAGAGAAGGCGGATAGTTGGCGCTGATATATGCAATTAGGAGCAGAGGGCTTGCTTTCGTGGAATTGTATCGAGTCAAGGCTCTGACTTTGAGTATCGATGTCTTGTGTGCATGTGTGTACGTGTGTGTGTGTGTGTCGTTTGATTGTGTCTTGCGTGAAGCGAGCAACAAAATAACCGTGTCTTGGCTGACTAGTGGGTGCGTGTACAAAAGCACTTAATGTATACTTCGCGACGAGAAGGAGGGAAGAAGAGAAAGAGAGAGAGAGAGAGAGGGCGTGTGATAAACACGTGATGATTGGCCAGTCGACTTGTGTCTAAGAGGGAAGACTGACACTAGACGAACAGGAAGGGGATTTATCACATATGTATATACGACTTCGGACCGAAACAAATGCCCGACTAACAAGCCAGCCAGCTGAGTTATGGAGCGACTGACTGGCGACTGACTGAATATCCCATCTTAATGCTCGTTGACAAAGAAACCACACCATGTCCATGTCAGTAGGGAAGGCTCTCTGTTGTGGGTCCGTGTTTTTGGGGGTTTTTTGTCCTTTTCGGGCTCTCGTCTCTTTGCTTGTCTGTAAATGGGACGGAGCCGAAGGAGTCCTCTGCTCGGCCCTGAGTGTCCATTTTTTTTTTTTTTTTTTGCAAATCCCGGGGCCCAGTCTCGTCTGTGACATGTCTGTCAACCAACCGGAGTCTCCTGGATGGCCTGGGCTCGAGGGTGGCATGCCAAGTGGCTCTGTCTTTCTCTCTCTCTCTCTCTCTCTGTCTCGACAAAACAAGTGCTATCCCCGTCAGAAAGCGGTTGAGCCTTGTGTAAGATAGGACGGCAAACTGCATGGTCACTCTTCAAGGCTATGAAGGCAGGACGGAAAGATGAGGAGGAGGCACATTGTCATCGCAATGCCAAGAAAAGAGAGAAAGATAGAGATAGAGAGATAGCAGCAGCATGCTCGACCAAACAGGCACAAAGGCAAACAAGCCACAGACAGGGACCGCCTGCACCTGGTTCATTTCCAGATGACACTGGCGTCGTAGGTTTTGGCTGGGCTCGGGCGCGGCTCCCAGGTGAGGGTGGGTGCTCTGCAGCGACATCAGGGGTGGGCCAGCCCGTTGTGGGGAGTTGCATGTCAGGGCCACGGGCCCCCCCTGCAAGTGTGTAGCTGACAACGGTAACAGCGGTAAGTACACTGCTGTTCAGCCGGGGGCTTGTATTAGTAAGTGGCTTTTTGTCAGTGACAAGATGCTATACTCGAGGCATGTCAGAGCGAGTCCACGAGTGCCAAGTACACAAGCACTCATGACCAAAAGCAACTCACTCTCGAGAGCCAGATCTTGCACACAACTCACTGTGCCTTGCACAAACATAGTGCAGCAAGCACCAGGACTAGACCGGCAAGTTGGCACGCCAAGATATTACGACTTAGCGCCTGATTGTTTGTGCACAAGACGGGTGTATGCAAGGCCAGTGCCGGTTCAACGTCGGGGTTGCGGTATCAACAGCCTGTAGTAGGATTATTGCCTTGCAATCTCCAGTTTATTGTACGCTAGCACTGTTATTCTCTCGTGTGGATTGCCGTCGATATGACGGTAAGATCGGAAACACAAATGTTGCGCATCTTTCCACCAACGCCATGTTCCGCAAGCCACAATTCTCTTCATTCCGTCGACATCGCAATTGGAGCACCTTGAGCAACACACTGCAGATCATGATCGAGGCTGTTGCTCGCTTCGAGAGCGTCTATGATGATACGCCCATTAGCTCGCCGCTAGAAGGGGCAGAACCATGCATGCATTCTACTGCTGCGTGGCGCTGCCAGGATCATCCATTTGTCACTGTAATATTGCAACGATAATGCAAAACACCAGCAAATGGACAAAGTACGTAAGTAACAACCGTCACGAGACGGTCGCCGTAGACGACAGTGGCACGTGCTCCGCTGTCCACGCTTCGGTTACTCCGTGAGCGACCACTTGTCTCTCGACTTGTTCCCATCGACCTTCACAAGATATGCTGGTACTGTGTATTCAGCCTGCGAACCACAGGCCAATC
>KZ678481.1:59434-103795 GCA_003019895.1 Coniella lustricola | reverse complement strand
ATCGAATAGATCTAAGCTTATTATAGCCTTTATAATTATATAATCAACCCTTTATAATATTATTATGATTAATATATTATCTTATATCTTATACTATTACGGTGAGAAGTAGGAGATGATAGGGGAGAAACACCACGGTAGTTTAAGCGAAATATCAAGTCTCCAAACGGTCCCGATCTGCACAATATATCCCTAGATATGCTTTATAAATATTAGTATACCCATAGTGCTTTTATATGCGAGTAGATAAAAGTTTTTATAGAAGCAAGCTACTAAGCATTAGGGAAAGAACAATACTAGTTACGGATACTCGAACTCCCCAGTAGCTTGATTTCAATAACAGTTTCGTTTATTCATCCCAATTAGCTAATTTAATACCGATCCCTCCATCCTATCTTACAGTCTAACCTGGCGGCTCTCTATCCTTTGCCCACTAATATATCCTATCGAAGTCGCGATATATTATTATAGGCTTTGTATTAAGGTATAGCCATTTTAAAGGTGGTCCATCACCTCCACCATCAGGTGTACCGAAGCCTAGCTCCTAAGCCTAAGCGCCGATATTAGCCCCACATATAAGACCCTGGCGGATTCTTTCGATATAATCTGAATACAAGTAAGCTATTCTGATTTATCTTGCATATTAAGCGTCGTAAGAAAGGGTTTGCTATATAACTTACGATCTTAGTGCGAGACGACTTACTTATTTCTCTTTCCCTCCGGTATTACCAATGCCTACTCAGGATAACGGTCACCTCGGAGGCTACGTTGCAGACTGTTAAGGCAATATAATTAGTGGGTAATCTCGAGCTGGATCACTCGGTCACCATTCGGGAACTTATACGACGTATTAACTAAAAGACCGTTGCTAATTGCCTCTTCTCGTAAGATTCGCATAACAACGCCACCTAGGATTATATATAATAGATTAGTAAGAGCATTTATAATTAGTAGCTTCACTTATAGCACGGACAAAGATATACTATGGTAGAGGTCTCTCTAAAGAGCGTCTATTTTAGGTGTTGGCTCGCCTTGAAGTAGTCCTGGAGGAGCATCGCTTTTCTCGAAAATTACTAATTTATACGAAATAATCGGAGTGCTATCCACTGTATAAAGCAAGGCAGATATTAGTTTTAGGGCACATATGGCAGCAAGTAGGCTAAAGTCCAGATAAGATAGACTTACGAAAAACTAGTCTCTCTATATTATATATGTAAAGATACAGACGCGTTGCAAGAGCTATAATTATACTATAGAGGAAGCCTAAATGAAAAAGATAGCCCTATCTTCGTTTAATACTAGAAGAATAACTGAACGAAGGATAGGTCTTATCTTCCGAGGCTGTAGAATCTGAGAGCAAACGTTCGTTATCCTCTTTAGGTATATATTCGAATTTCGACATTACAGAGATAATAATGATGAACAGTGATGTAATAAACAATGCTTAATTATTACAGAGCTTGAGTAAAGTCGATAAAGTGAGTTTGCTCAAGAATAAGGAGAGGGGCCTAAGGGACTAGGACGTCGATTAGTTCTACCTTTCAAACTTAGTAAAAAAGGATCGAATCATATACTTCTCGCAGTTTATAGCCGATGCCTGGACGTAAGGGCAGTCGTTGCCAAGATCTTACTCATTTTTAAGTAACAGTATATGCATCGAATCAGATTCTTCTTGTATTAAAATCTAACTATATATGCAGTCCGCCCCGTATATTTGCTTTACGTAGGACTGGATTTAAATTGGTCATTATGATCTAGAACATTATACGATCTTACTAAAAGGTGCAATATAGTAAGACCTATAGAACTTTAATAGCTTTATACATCCACTACAGGCACAAGGCTTACTATTTTATCTAGCCCGCTTCGATTTCTATATAATGCTACCTGCCTGGTCCCGTCTTTAAGATATACAGCCTCGCTTAGATTTCTGCATAATACCAATCTCCTTACTAAGTCCTTTATATCTGCAATATTACTTGATATCTGCATAATATTACCCTCCTAAGTGCTTTCTCTTATACTTACAGTATTACTTACATATCTGCATAATGCTAGCCTGCTTGCTACTCCGTTCTAGACCTGCAGTCTTTCAAAGCGTTATACTACCAATTTCTAGTCCCTTCGCTATATAACGTGATTACAAATCACATTATCAAGATCCATAATCCGTCTAATAGGTTAGAGTATCTAAATTTGTCGTTAGGTATATTTTTATCTTATATTTTGTAGTTCTTAGTGTGATAGGATTCCTGATTTTCCGCTAATAGCTTGATAATTCGGTTACATACATTTCTCTTCACATGCTTTCGCCCTCTACGGGATCCAAGCGATAAAGCCGGTCTCTGCCTACGCAGTATGCTGAGGTCGCTATATTAATTCTACTAGTAATATAAAATTAGCAGGTAGTAAGCAGCTATTATCTGTAAGGTTAGACCGCCTTCTTATAAGTATTATGTAATTGAAACGGATTTAGATATAAATATGGCAGAGGCTACGGAGGATAGGCTGAGATAGCACTATTACTACCTCACAACCCTCGCGAGGTTCCTTATTTAGCCCGGGGTCTATAAGGCCACTTATAGATAGCATTATACTATAAAGGATACACAACAATATCTATTATAGTAATTACGTACAGTGTTATAGTAGCTTAGGTAGTAGGCTAGCATAGAGAAAGATTAAATCAAATAAGGAAATAAAGGCGGATAAGATAATAAAGCCGTTATAAGAGATTTAAGAGCTATAAGAAATAGAAAAATAGTTGAAACTAAAACTACTTAAAGAAATCTACTTAATATTCTAAAATATATTTAGAATACAAACAAAATTGCATAAGAGGTATAAATCCAAAAGTTTTAATTTCAGATACTAAGATAAATTTCGTTTCGCAAGGCTGTATGTTTTTTATTGATAAAGCAAATGTATATAATAAGTACTGCTAATAAGTATAACGTTCTTGGGCACTTACGAATATTCCCCCTCCCTCTTCTCTATCGTCAAACAACTCTTCCAATATCTATAACCCTTTAAGAAGGAATATAATAGACAGTCTCGTTATCCGTAGCACGCTTTCCCGGAAGGTAGTAGACAGTCTCGTTATCCGTAGCGCGCTTGGCGGGGATATAATAGACAGTCTTATCGTCCGTAGCAGGAGTTCGAGTCTCTACGCCTTACGCGCCTCTATTTTCTTTATTTAATAAAATTAGAGTTCTAGAGTTATACGCTGGAATCTCTCGGAATACTTACCAAAAGGAGCAGCTAGGGTTAGGCTAGAGAAGATAAAAACTGCTAATGCAGTAAGCTTAAGGTTGGCTATCGTTGTTGTAGATTGTCGATGTTATGGTGGGTGTGAATGTTTAATAATGCGTCTATATAATAAGATCTGAGATAGCGATAGTATTGCTCTAAATTCTAGATCTTTATTGCAGTAGCAGCCCTCCTTTTATAGATTTCACTCTTTAGTGATAAATACCGCGATATTTATAACGTATCTGTTTTAGTATCCTTAATGCATCTCTAGAAACTGGTGTCATCTAGAACGTGAACTCACCTTACTTATCTATGCGAAAGCTTCGTATACAGATGTAATATTGAAAGATAAGCAAGTATAAAGCACGTAGTAATATCTATTAGCTGCGTCTGCACTACTTCGATAGTTCCCTTCCTATTTTAGCTAAGACGGGTTATAACAACTATACTATATAGACCAGCTTAACTCTTAATATATCTTATCTCGAGACTTGTATTACCACACTATCAGTAATACCATATAAGCAGGAATGCAAAATATAATATAGAGCAGGCATTTTCAAGATATAATAAAGGTTGTAACTTGTTTCTATAAACTTTGCTGCCAAGCATATCACTATCGGACCAAGACCTTAGCGAAGAATATACTGATATAATAAACTGCAATAAGCACCTCCTTCTACGTTTTATTAATTTGGACTTATAAGCACAAATAGGGAGTATATCGTTATTTATGCTAAGTATTGATTATTGATTAGGTGTGTTATTTTGTGCTTAATTAGCGTTGCACTGTCTGATTAGCTTTAACGCATAACACACCGTTACATATGTTGAGTTCTAACTAAAAGACCGTGAAGCATATATATCTAGACCTTATTCCTTGCTTACAAACTTCATCTTAACTCATATTGTAGCAATTATTTCATATTGGGGCTCCATCCTTTATGCTCTAATAGGCATAATTAGATCGTGTATATTATCATGCCCGCTGACCCTATATCGTACAGGAAGTGCGCCCTTTTCGGTATTATTATCCTTTCCCTTGCCTGCATAATATCTATATATATTGCTTAGCCTATCTGCATAACACGGGTCATCTATACTGACACCTGACAACATAAATATGTACGGTCCTTTTGGACCTTAGTTAATTGTGCTAGATCCATCGAGATACAGGTTAGTTCAACATCAATAGTTTAGAGTGGAATTAGACGCGCCATCCTGGACTTCAGCGTTTTCCACTGCAAATCTTTTATTTCTACCAATTTAAACTTTCTATTGCACTTTATATAGCATATAACTCAGTTCCCCGCTTTAATTCCATCACATTTAAATACAAGATTATTAATAATAAAAATAAGGTTCCCAGTCTCATTATACCCACAGTCAAATGCTTAATCTTTCCTAATAACCCCTTCTCTACAACCAAAGCTACATAGTTAATTGAAAACTGCGGACTCGAATCAATCAAACTTTCAATTCGAAAATATCCATCAATACCTTCATAACCAGTAGAGCTACTGGATATATAATAGTGAAAGATAATAAAGGCACTAAAAGCATAGAAGACAGGGAGAATTATTACCAGCGAGCTTCCAGAAGTATTTGGGTTTGCCATAGCTTCATGTTCGGGATATCGGCCATCTTCCTTATTCTTAGCCTCTTAGCGCTGCTAATTTCAACAAATTCCCATTATCATAATTTCTCAGACTTTTATAAGTTTCATTGTTTTATATCAGCCACAAACCGTCGATATTAATTATTAATAACTTCCTCGAGATAAAGCTACTCCTAGTTTCGATAAGCTCTCTAGAAGGGATACCAAGTTCGTAAGCAGCTTCGAATCTAAGTTACCTTATCGAGGCCCTCCAAGCCCGGAAAGAGATACAGCGTAGGACAGATTTATAAAGAGTCGTAAGTATAATATACTCGAACTACGACTCTTTATCGCAGTCGAGACTATAAATATTATAGCTCTGCTTACCTTTTAAATAGTATAGATTAATAGGACTTCCGTTGTCTTAAGTATAGGACTAGATAAAGAAAGATATACTAGGAAGGATAAAGAGGAAGAGTGGTTTAATTCCACTATACAACTTGGAGAAGAAAATAGGGGAGGTTTAATAGCGTCTCTCGAGATATTCTATTAACTTCATTACCTGGTAGGCAGCTCTCCACTACCTGGATAAGTTCGATATATTGATAAAATTTCTTTCACAGAACATCCTACGGAAATACACCTTCTACAATTATCCTTACTACAAGGAGTATGGTGGGTCTACCTGGAATTTTCCAGATAATAACCAGAAGAATTATATAGATATATACTATACTAACCTTCCTATTTTCCTTCCTGTGCACTTCTGAGAATAAGGCTTATTCAATAGGATTCTTCAGACCACTGTCTAGAAGTCCTTCGGCAATTTATTATATGCCAGGCAGATACAGGTCTCATAACATACCACTGAACAGCAGGCCAAATTGCGCCTTACCCAGATTTCAATATATAGCACTCGTATAGGGACCCTAAGGAGTTACTAAGACTTGGGCAAACTAAGGAGGCTCCGATGAAATATATAATGAAAAAAACTAATTGCCCGAAGGGACTGTAATTATACCATATCAGCCATAAAAGACGGCAGCAGAATAAAAAGCATTCTACTATAGTCTCAGGCCGAAAAAAACGACCCCCCTATCAAGTACCTCTGGAAAAGCGTATCCACGGCATTATACTAAACTCAGTATAGTCAAAATCATCCTTTTCTAGAGGTAATTACAAGAATTTTTACAGTTCGCAGTTACCCAATACCAACAAACTACCAAATCAACTACCTTATAATATTAGCCAACCTTATAGCTCAACAACGTAGTCGAAAACATATTCTTTCTAATGGAAAGCTATTAAAATCGGTTATATAATTAAAGTAGAAAGAGGAATTAACTAGTGGAGACTACATACTATATAGTATATATATTAAATTTCAAATGCTCTAGCTCTAGGCCGAAACAGGAAGGAATAAGAGCGGCTAACTAAACAGTAGCATCACCGAGGGGGCGTTTATGCCCCTGAGAGGTAGTATTATGCATCGCCCTTCTTAGCCTTCTGATTTAATTCCGAGATACTATATAGTGTGAAACCGCTTTTACAGATTGGTTATATTTAAATGAGGTTCAGTATAAGTAGCTCGAAGTTTGTTCTAAGAGCATTTTAGCTGTATTGATTAGGTAACGACTTAGCAGCCATAGGTTTCCCGTTATCTTTTGCTAGCCGGCTTACTCGTAGACATAGCCGCGTAAGTTAACAGTAGGAAATATGCTATATAAATGCTAATATTCCCTATCTACTAAGTTTTACCAGTTAATTTATAGGGCAAGTTGTTTTAATAGATAAGGAAATTAAATAAGCTATTACTATTTAAAAGTTTTAGCGAATCTTTATAGTTTATGCAAAGAAATTATTAGGAAAATATTATAATTATCATTAAATTCTTTAAACTTAAAAGTCTTTATAATTTATATATTAGTAAAGTAAGAAAATATTACCTTTAATTCTCTATACGTTATTAAATAATATTAAGTATTATAAAGAATTCAGAGGAATTACCCTACTTTATAATATTTTACTAAGATTTATTATTAAAGACTATAAGAAAGTAATTTAAATAAAATAAGAACTTATTCTTACTTATACTCTTACGTTACCTATATGTTTACGTAACTTTAATATAATTATAATAAGATTTATTTTAATTACTTATTATAATATATAAAAGTGAAATAATAGCTTTAATATATTAAAAATCTAAAATTATTAATAAGTAATCTCTTATAATACTTTATAAAACCCTTTTAAAACCCTATTATATTTTAAAGCAGCTAAATAACTGTAAACGGAACGTTTAAGAGGCTATCGCTAGACTGGTATCTAATACTATTATTAACTAACTTAAGGAGAGAAACTAAGAGGTAGCTATCTAGAAATATTATAAGAGCAGCTAAATAGATACTCTAGCTATACTACGGAGCTAGGCACAGTTTTCTCGTAAGTTGATAGGGAAATACTTATTAGCGGCTTTAGCCCCTGGTATACTAAAGCCGTTATTTTACCCTTATACCCTATAATAATACCCCCTCCCTCGCTTATAAATAGCTTCGTTTTTTATTATTCTTTACTATAACTCTTTATATAATATAAGTATAATAGGAAGGTCTATCTATAGTTCGTAATACCCGATAAAGAGCCTTATTAAAGCCCTATTTAAAGCTTTAATAATCTGTTAACTTAAATAGCCCTATTAAAGTCTTTTTATCCCTAAGACCTTTTTTATTATAAAATACTAATTATTATTACCCCTAGTATAATAGAGGCTTTAGTAAATTACTATATTAAGGCTATTATAACCCCTCGCTATTTTATCTATAAATACCCCCTTATAGCTACCCTCCTAAGCCTCTTTCTTATTCCTTCCTTCTTTTCCCTAGATCCTCGCTATATATCCCTTTCTTTAATAATAATAATAATAATAATAATAATAATAATAATAATAATAATAATAATAATAATAATAATAATAATAATAATAATAATAATAATAATAAACATATAAGTTACTCCTTCTTTATATATTTTATACTTCTCTAATAATTCGGAAGTTATAATAGCTCCTCTCTACGCTACCGCTATTATTACCGTTACTACCGTTAGTAATAACTATATTCCTAAAACCGCCCCTTCTTAAAATAATATCGATAGAGCGGTTAATACGCTAATAGATAGTATCGTTACTAACTATCCTAATCTACGCCCGTATATTTATTAGCCTAAGGGCGTCTACTAAAAGTAATACCTTCCCTATATTAAATAGGCTTCCTCTAACCCTATTTCGTTCTATACGAATAATCTTAATAAGTATAATATATCTTCTTTAAAGCGCTTATTAACTACTCTATAGCTAATAACTGCTACTTTAACTATTCGATTAATAAGAAGGGAAAGAACTCCGGTTATACCTATACCCCCCTTTACTAGACCCCCGCTATATATAAAGCTATTAGGTAAATAATACGATTTACCCTTAAATACGATACTTATAATAAGCTTACTCTTCGCCCTTAGGCAAAGGCTACCCTTATTACTCGCCGTATTTATAATAAACTACTTAAAATTAGTAAGATTATTACTTTATATAATAAGGTTTATATAAAGAACGAGATATATTACTATTAGGTATATACTCCTAACCTATTTTTTATCGGCTCCTATTAACTCTATATTAGTATACTAAACTTAGAGCTATAAAGAGGTTACCTATTATTTCTAAAGCTATCCTAATTAATTTAAGGAATATTATTAATAATAATAAGGATACTCTTATAATAGGAAAGAGCGGCTTAAAGGGTAATAATAATAATAACTATAAAGATAATATTAAAGATAGTAATAATAATAGTAGTAAGACCGAGGCAAGTAAGGCTTAAGTATATAAGTAGCGCCGTTATATTATTATTTTAGTTTATAGTTTTATATAGGTATTATACCTTTTCTAATACTTCTTTTATATAACTCTTCCGTTCCTTTTAATTACCTATAGCTTATTATTCGCAATAGTATCGCTATAATATACTTCGAACTCTTCTAAAGTTATCATATCGCTTATAGCTAATAGCGGTTATTAATCCGGCTTCTATTAATCTACCTATTTTACTAATACTTATCTTTCCGGGGGTTAATTTAGGTTTATCCTTCCCTTATATAGCGCGTTTCTTATTCAGAGAATACTCTCTATATAGTATTTAAGCTTACCCTCTCCTTCAATTATTATAAGGTTTAGGTAGTAATCCCTTTATATTTATAATAGAAACGGGTTCTGAATAGTTTTAAATAGAAGGTTTATATAAAAACGCGGGTAGATACCGGGTAATATATCGAGTTCTACTATATATAAGTTAATAACTCTTATAATATAATATTTCTTATATAACTAACTAAGTTTATATAATAGCCGGTCTATAACGATATTCTTTAGGGATAATTATACTTTATTATTAATATCGAACTATTTTATAAGTATTTATATCTTATTAATAATATCCTCTATCTTTTATTATATAGCCGCTATTACTATTTATATAAATATAATAGTATTTTAGAGTTATTAAATAAAGTTCTTCATTTATACCCTCGGTACGTTTAATAATAAAGCGCTATACTTAACGGATTCGATAAGTTATATATAGTAACTATAAAGGATAAAAAAGGGGCTAAATCCGATAATACTAATATTACGGTTATTAATAGCTAATTATACGCTAGGTAAAAGCGACAACTAGTCTAGCTATATATATATTACGAAAGTATATAAATAGTCTAAGACTTTTTAGTTTACTCTTTCGGTAAAGCTATCCGTTTATAGATAAAAGGCAGTATTTAAACGCTATTCCGTCTTTATAAGTTTATAAAGGTACCTCCAGAATCCTCCTACCTAATTATTACCTTTATTACTTATAATAGCTTTTAGAAACCCGTAATATTTCTAGTAATAATATAGGAACCGCTTAATATATATTTCTACGGTTATAGTATATATTACTTCGAGTATAACGGCTTTATATAAGCGGTTTATAATAACTATAATATACGATAGGTTTATTTCCGTTTCGATAGGCAGATTTATTATAAAGTCGATTAATAACTCGCTCTATACCCGCTTAGGAACTAGTAATAGCTTAAATAGCCCTTTCTTTTAATATCTTTATATAGTTTTATAACCGTATATATTATAGTTTCTAAGGAAATAGTAAACTATTCGGTAAATACCCGGCTAAACGTAGCTCCTTATAAATAGCGCTAGAATAATATCCCGTTTAAGATAACCGATTAGGGAAAAGTTATAAATATTTTAGATTAATACTATATAAAAAGGTTCTTAATAAGGGATCTAGATCCTTTTATAGAAATATAGGATACTTTAAGTATTTATTAAATACTCGGCTATAAATACTTTTAGTAATAAGTTATTATTAATCTTAATATCCGGTAGAAATAACTTAATACCCTTATATACTACTTAGTAAATTTTAGCGAACTAGATATCTTACTTAATAATAGCGTTTTAAAGGCTTATAAGGTCCTTATATATAAAAATATCTATACCTTTAGGTATTCGTTCGCCTCCTATCGAGATAAGGTTTATTCCGACCTTAAGAAATAGCTATAATTAGTAGCCGGCTAATCGTTTATTAGATAAGCTATAGGGTATATTCTACTCCCTCTTCGATAATATATCTAGATATTTATACGCTATTCTTATATAGTAAACTAGGTAATATCTAAATTATATAAGGGTTTCTAATTATCGAACCTATCTCTTAATAAAATAATATATTATTATAAAGTATTTTAAGTTCTTATAGTTTAAGAAGGTTATAAACTCCTTAATAATACCTTTAAGCTTTACATTCTATACTTTTAAATACTTAATAATTATTAAAAGCTCTTTATTATAAATTTTATAATTATATTCTATAAGGCTTAATCGCTATAAATAGTATATTACTAAGCGTAAGATATTATTCTTATTCTATTAAAAGAGATATCTGCTTAACGAATACCTTAAATAATCGGCTTTTATTTTTATATCTTTTTTAAGACCCTATTAAGCTAAAACTAGTTTATTAATAAAGTATTATTTAAGCGTTTCGAATATAATATCCTTTTATTTACTTTAGATAAATAGGGTTCCTTTCTTTATTAACTTTAGGAGTAAGCCGGCGATTTCGAAATAATTAGTAATAAACTATCGGTAAAAGTTAGTGAATCCTAGGAAGCTATAAACGCCCTTAAGCGTTTATAGGGCTTCCTATTTATAGATAGCGTATACTTTCTCTAGATCTATATAAATACCTACCCCTATATCGATAATAAAACCTAGGTATTTAGTTCGAATAATACCGAATTCGTATTTAGCTATACTTAAGTTAAGGCTTATATTATATAAAGCGCTTAATACTAGCTTTACCTTAGTTTAATAATCTTTATCGGTACCATTAGTATAAATTAAGATATTATCGATATATACGGAATAGAAAATATCTAAGTATAGCCGAAGAATATTATTAATATAATATTAGAACGTTATAGGAATATTAGTTAAGCTAAAAGGGGTTACTAATTATTCGAATAATCTATAGTAAGTACGGAAAGTCGTTTTCTACTTATCCCCTTCTTTGATATATAATTTATAGAAAGCGGCTTATATATCGAACTTAATAAACTTCTTTACGCTTATAATATTTAATAAGATCTCTTTAATAAGGGGTAATAGGTATTTATCGGCTTTTAAGAATATATTAAATACTTTATAATCGATATAGAATTATAGCCCTCCTTCCGGTTTCTTTACGAAAATTATAAGGACGCTTACGGATAAGCTATTAGCTTTAATATAGTTTATATCGAATAGCTTATTAAACATCTTCCTTAATACGATAAGTTCGTCCCGAGATATATTATAAAGGGGCCCTTAAGGTATTTCGGACGGTATTCCGTTTAGCTTCGGGTATAGTTAAATCTTATAATCTACTCCTATATAGTATAGGGGTAGTTTACCGGTAATATCTTTATCGAATAATTATCGGAATTCGCTATACTCTATTAAAAGCTTCTTCGCTATTTATTCGTTTTTCTTTAAAGCGGATACTTTTATAATATCCGCTATTATTACGGTAAATAGCTATATCTAAGCGTATAAAGAGAGCTTAGCTTATTATACTTTATATATTAGTATATATATATTAACTATAGCGTAATTAAATTTTAAGCTATATCCTCTTTCCTATATATTAATTCCTTTAGCTCGGCTTATACTTAATTTATATTTATAAGTAATATAAATTACTTATTTATATTTAGGTTAAAGTTTCCTTAGAATAATATTATAGTATAAGCGTAAAATAATATAAGCTTATATACGGTAGCTATATCTATTTATATCGATATCTATATAGGTTATTAAGCGGATAACGGGGTACTTATATATAAACTTATCTTTAAGAGATTATATAAGGGTTTTAGATAATATCGAAATACGCGGTAATCTTAGTTTTCTTATAAGTATCTTACTTATAGTTATATAATAGCTATATCTTAAGTTAATAAAGGCTAGAATAAAAGTACTTATATTATAGAATAAATCTATTATAAAGGGTTTTCTATTTATCTAGTATTTCGCTTCCTTAAGATTAAACTTAAGATTAACTAGCTCCTATATATAATTATATATAGGAGCGGCTAGTTTTCCGAATTATTATCTATTTCCTCCGGTTCTTCTAAGTTAATTAGGTTTATTTCGGTTACCTTAAGTATAATCTAATAAGCGTTTCTTAAGCTATTAGGAGGTAATATAAGGCGAAATAAGTATTTCGAAGGAAAGTAGTTAGGTTTATTATAACGGATATATTATTTAAGCCTTTATCGATAATCTACTTCGTTTTATTCTAGCTATTTTATATAGGGTTTAATAATATTTAAGCCATTTATTCCTATTATAGGAGTATCTCTTTCGTTATCCGTAGAATTATTATTAACGGTAGAATAGTTCTTATATATTCTATATCGGTAAAGAGTAGCGTTTATATAGCTTATAATATTATAAGAGCTATTTCTAATATTCTTTACGTTTTCTAACTTAATAAAGATATATAAGACTTTCTTTACCTATTTATCGAAACTAAATAATATCTCTATACTTATTAGCTATTCCCTTAAGGTATTATTAATAATATTTTTAAGATAGGTAAGCTTTATTAAATCTAGTTATTTTATTCTATCTAAATCGGGTAATAGCTTCTCCTATATTAAGAAGAAGGATATTGTTCCAGGGTCCAGGGAAAAGTGGATTTTGCCTACTGAAAACTGCCACACCAAACACTATAAAAGCCTCACTACGACCACTAGATAGTTTCTGAACAATATATACGCTTCTTCTTCTTCTAATCAGAACCTCCTAGGTCTCCCTTATACCGATAGACTATTGCTGGGAAATCTGGGACGGTTACTGATCTTCTACCCAAGTTTTCTCTATTCTGTGACCCTTTACTTCTATACGAATCTACACTTCTCCTTACCTTACTCGACGAATCTTTACCTATCGCCTAAGTACTGTTGCTATAGCTTTTAATTAGAGGTTATTCTATAGACGAGGAGACCTAGTTTGGGCGTGCCTGCAGCCAGTACCCGCCTTGCTAACCGACCATTTTTACTGTTTAGGCACCCTATCTAGCTTATTTAGTAATCCGTATAGGGAGTGTTTTGGGATTACGAAAAAAAAAAGAACTCGTATATGCTTTATCTTCTGATTAAGAGATCTACGGGAACGGAAGTGGTAAAGCTGGCTAGATGGGATTATCCACCTAGAGAACCGAACTCTATCGCTTACGATCCTATAAGAGCTTAAGTTAACCTACCCCTATTACTAACTCTTTTACAATGCTAAGCTACCGACTAATTAGATAATATTGCGTTTATATACCGTTGCGACGGGGTTAATCTGCGAAGTCGGAGCGGATTATATATAGGAAGTTCTGCAGGCTTATATGGAATTCCCGTATATAATAGAGATCGCTTAGGCTAGAGAAAAATCTTTTCTATTTTCCTTATTCCCCTAATCCAACTATTGCCTAGTTAGTGCGAAGGGGTACTAATCGGAGATAAGAAGTCTGAGATAACTATAGGTTTTAGATTGCGATTACGGATATATGCGAAAAGAAGATCTACTGTCGGAGGCTAAAAGTTATACCCGAGGGATTAAGAACTCGACCTTCTTTAAGAAAAACAATCTTGAAATAAAATAATTATAGAAATTAACCTCTAATCGGTACTTAGTATTTATTAGAATGGATAATATCTATAGTTATAGTATTTGAAAGATGGGTTTAGATAAAGAAACGATAAAAGGCCTTACTATGCTTATAACTCTAGACGGGAAGCCTCTTTACTACTCTAAAACTGTAAGTTATATATACCTATTCTTTCTATCGTTTCCTTATTTATATTTTACTAGTGCCTATTATTCTTTTACGTTCTAATTATAGTTAAATAGGGTCCGATTCGTCTATCCAGACGAGTCGGCGCTCGAGGGGACTATAAAAGAAGAGAAAGATGGCTTTACCTACCCCTTCGGAACCCGCCGCTAGGGCAGTTCCAATTTCGATAACTCCTTCTACTTTAGTTTATAAAACGTAGTTCGTAACTACTTCGCTTCCGATTAGTCTCGATATACTTAAAGTATTAGGCTTACGGGTCTTTAATAAGTATAATATTACTACCTACCTTAAGTAGTTAGATAATATCGGAAAAGCCTGTAGTCTTCCTAAATTAATAAGGCTGGCCTTTATATATGGTTTCTGTATTAGCCTAATACTAAGTAAGCAAATTCGACGGTATACGGAAGGCTATTCTTCTTAGTCTAAGTAGAAATAGAGACTTCTGGAGGCTTTTCGTGCCTAGGATAATAAGCGTATTCTTACTCTAAAAGATAAACTTAATACGATTATTTATTATACGTTTACTAAGGATGCTAATAAGCTTCTAGCTCTAATCTAGGATTATAGCTATTGCTTACGCCGAATGGACGAGTACGATACTCGGCTTATATCTAAGTTCTATTAGAAACTGGTTTCTCGTTGGACTAAGAGGCTGGAAAGTAAGTATCGTATTACGGAACCTCTAATTAGTACTTAGCTATAGAAAGATTTTAAGCCTTTGCTTAGAGACGTTCTTAATAAGGCACTTAATAAAAGTCTGCAGAATAATAAGGCTTTAGGTTACTTACGATATATCCCTTCCGCGTCTTCTATTCCTATAGAACTCTTATATCTTCCGGAATTACTTCTAGCTTCTAATTAGAAGCCTAGTTATACTCGGATTATATAGCTAGTACCTCTTAGTAAAGAAATTAAGTATTAGTTGCCTTCTAAACTATAGAAATAGGACCCTAAGCCTATTTCTCAGATTAACGAAATTACCAGTCTTATCCGCTAAATGGCCGACTTATAATTATAATCCCTTCGCTAAAATTAAGATTAGGAGCGTCGATTTAAAGAAAGACTCTATAATTAGAGCCGGGTAGGCCTTTAATTGGCTTTAATTCGCTAAATAGAGCTTAATATAGAGGATAATCCCTTTGAAATTAATATACTTAAAAGCAGATAAAGACGTAATAGTATAGTTAGAGTTTATTACGGTTATACGATATCTGAATACTCTGCTTATAAGTATGCCCCTCTACGTCGATTAATAGATGCTGGTATTATTTATACTAAAAGGCTTAAGGATATTATCTACTACCTCGGTACTACAGCAGATATCGATACTAGGGAGGCGGAAATCCTAGACCTAAGACTTATACGGTAATACCGTAATCAGAAAGGCGTTAGCGTTATTAATCTTGCCCTAAGTCGCTATAAATTTCTTTTATAAAAAGACGTAAAGCGTCCTTTTATTAATAGATATCGCAAATTGGTATAATCTGACCCTTAGTCTCGTAGCAATCCGTTACTTAGTGCGCCTAAAAAGCTTTTCGATCCTAAAAGGCCGTCCTAATTAGTAGGCAGTACTAATATAATCTCCGTTTAAGCCTATTCTTACGATATTATACTTAGAGAACGTATTAATTATTCTGTTAATTCTCTATATTAGCCTAATATCTACGCTTCTGCTATTAGCGATCGTAAATCGAGGCTTAGAAACCAGAGGACCCCTTATTAGCCTATTAGCAGAAATAAGGTTGAATTTAAGCTTCGAAGACGGAGTATTGAGCTAGATACTGAAGAGCAGAATATTAGATTTAAAGATAAAGATACTCTACCTAGTGGTTAGGGACCTTCCTTTAGCTAGAATTCCTCTTAACCAGATTTATTTAAGCCTTTGGATATTAAATAAACGATGGAGGATACCGTTAGCCCAGGAACTATACTTAAATTAAATAGGAAGGAGGAAAAGCTATCTCCTCGACTAATAGCTCCTAAGCGGGTTATTATAGCAATTCTGAGTAATTCTATTCGTATTAAAACTAAAGATTTAGTATAGCTTGGCAATATAGGTCGCTTTATAGACCTATACCTTCAGAGTATTCTCGATAGTATAGCCGGTATCTAAACTATTCCTTTTAAGCCTTTAGAATCCCAAGATAAGTGTTATAACCCACGACCTTGCAGGTCACAGGAACAGGCCAACGCAACATAGCATAAGATCGGAACCTTAACGGACCGACAGGATTTCTTATATAAGGTTGCGCACGGACTAGGTATAACATAATCTTACGGACCAATTAGGGTGGATATATTGGATCGTAACATATCCAGACGATCTATAGATATATTAGATATAAATATATCCAGGTGATCCAAGATCAGCTATAGGAATAACGAAAGGATATAAGGATAGGAGTTTAGCACTTTTATTTAGATAGTTTCCTTATAGTCTTTAGTTGTAAATCTAAGCATCGTTCTTAAGATAAGTAAATCTCTTTAAGAATAGATAGGGTAATCCCTCTTAATCTATTGCATCGATAATCGGTATAAGATAATAAAACGTACTTAATATTGTTTAGCACGTGAACTAAAGGTAATACCTCCTTTATCTGCTAATATATAATTTACAGAGACTTCTAGTATTAGGGATATAGGCAAGGATCATTATATTTTCATAACTCTTATTCAGAACGGTCTACGTATACCCTTTAAGTAATACTAAGTATAGATATAGCTCCTTAGACTCCTACTTTATCCGCCCCAGCTTAGCGCGAGCTTATAGCAGAATAAGTTGTTTAGGAACTTTACAATTTCTAACGGCGTATTACTTAGATAGAAGTATAAATCGAATAATAGAATATAACTATTATAACCTAAGAAGAGCAAATTGCGTCTTAGGAAGAATAACTTACCGACTAATAATAATAACTTACGACTTAGGCACTATAGCTTACATATTATAGCAATAACGGCAATACTATAATTACTAATGTTCACTACTATAACTCCAACGGCTATAAAATGGATAAACCCGCTATATATAACGGCAACTAGAAGATACTTTAGGGGTTTCTTACTTACTATAAGGCGTACTTTCTATATAATTAAAACCAGTTTACTATAGAAGCCGATAAGGTAGTCTTAGCCGGAATACGTCTTAAGAAAAACGCTCTTATCTAGTACGAACCTTCGCTTCGTAACCACCTAGAGCACCTTAACGACCCTAGGGAACGCAAGCAGGCTACTAAGGATATATTCTATTCGTTCGCAGGATTTAAGCGGATCCTTAAGGAGATATTCAGGGACCCTAATAAAGAACGAACTATCGTATAACAACTTATAGAGCTTAAATAGATAAAGTTAGCTTTAGCCTATACGGTTAGGTTTAAGCAATTTTCAGTATAACTCCTATAGGAAGATACTAGTCTTATAGAATATTACTATAGAGGATTAAAGGATAAAGTTAAGGACGAGATCTTTAAGTAGGATTAGCCGGAAAGCTTTACGATATTTATTAATAACGCTATCCGTATCGATAACCGCCTCTACGAACGGCGAATAGAGAAGAGTAAGAAAGGAGGAAGCTATACTACCTAACGAGTAATAGCTAATACTACTAGAAGGATTTAGATACCCTAGTATACCAGTTATAGGTTAATAGCGCTTAGCGGTAGTATATATATAGGCCCGATAGAGCTAGATACTACTAATCGGAAACCTATAAGTAAGGAATGCTTTAATTATAGTAAGAAGGGCTACTTTATACGAGAATATCGTTAGCCTAAGAAAGAACGATAATTCTAACTAATACCCCTAGGACGATAGGCTAATAAAGCCTTACGATAAATTAATATAATAGTAAGAAAGGATATTTCCACTCCTAGCCAGGATAACCTTCTAAAGCAAGCGTCGGACGATATTCCTTACGGACTCCTTTATTAGATATTCTATTACTAGGATAATTACGTAACGCACCTCTCGGTAAAGGAGGGCTTAGGATAGTATCCCTAGAAACCTAGAAATAAGAAAGACTAGGATAATATTTTAGAATATTCCTCGGAACCAGATATTCTCCTAGCACGACCTCTTACCAAGGAGCAGGTAATTATTATAGGAGAATACCTAGAATTTAGAGACGATAGTATATAAGTATCCACTATAAGATAAGATACCCCTATAGATACTACCTTAGAGGCAGATATAGAAGACGCCTTAGACCGATAGAGCGCTGAATTTATTATCGAAGGAATAACCCTCCGAGATATTTTTAGAAGCGTTACGGTTTATAACTATATAGTAATATAAGGCGAAGATCTACGAATTAATATACTCTACGATTAATATTATTAGCTAGTATAGTTTTTATATATTTACTTTAACTATAGAATATACTTTAGCCTTAAAGCTTAGAATAAATAGTTTCCAGTTCGACGATTAGAGTACCGTATTATCGTAATTACCGTTAGTAACGATAAATACTACGCCCCTCTCGATATCGGAAAATTATATATATATATCGGACTTAAAGATAATTACCCTAAGGAATGTACGGAGAAGTACCGCAAATAGTACCAGTATAAGATATCAGAATACGTAATTTACGCCTTAGAGAAAGCGCGGGATTGGTATAGAATTAAGTTTTAACGAGAACGGTAATACGCTATATATACTAAAGGAAT
The DNA here is from genome assembly GCA_003019895.1 of Coniella lustricola. Lineage (NCBI taxonomy): Eukaryota > Fungi > Ascomycota > Sordariomycetes > Diaporthales > Schizoparmaceae > Coniella > Coniella lustricola. Next base: position 84,833 of record KZ678481.1, on the reverse strand, counting down.
AACTAAAGCTAAAGAACTCGCCCAGTTAGCAGCTTATAACGTACGCGATATATAGAAAGCGTACCTAAAAGAATACGATCGCCTATAAGGGATATTAAGCGATCAGGACTACCGATAAAGTCCCTCTACGCAATAGATACTACGGTATATATATATCTACGAATCGATATTAGTATTAAAGGAAAGATATATAAGGCGCTTCTAGATAGCGGAGCCTAGGGCAACTATATAAACCCGGATATAGTTAATTAGGGGAAACTTATATAGTACCGGAAGATAGAACCCTATTTACTTAACACTGTAAAAGGATAATAAGTAGAGTATAACTACGGAGTTATCGATATAGAGACTGATTATCTACCAGTTACGATCTAAGGGAGAACCTTTATAATAAACTTCGATATTACGGATACCGTATAGTATTAGTTAATATTAGGTATACTATAGCTACGATAGTATAATCCTCGAATCGATTAGACTAATAGCTATATCTTATAGGATAAAGCGGATACCTAGGAGATAGTTATAATTAAAGGCGTAGGATTAGATTTAGTTATTAAGCGACGTCTAAGGATAGGATACTTAAACGAGTCTACTTATACCTCTAATTCGGGAAGGACTAGGAAGATAACGGTTAAATATAGCAACGATAACCCCCGAAGGCTTATAGAGAAGGATTTAATAATAGTTAATACCTCGGAAATTAGAAGAGGATATAGCAGATTAGGATACGATAGAACGGGAATTATTAGGTATTAAGATGGACCTTCTTAGGGCAGGAATCAAGAAATACGAATATAGGCCCGACGATATCTTTTATATATAGCAATAACGACACCAGACGAAGATACGTACCGAACCCTCTCAGGCATACCAGAAGAGTACCGAGAGTTTATAAAACTATTCCAAGGCAAATTTAAGCACGGATTGCCGGACTATAGCCCATACGACTATAAGATCCCACTCAAAGACGGAGAATAACCGAAGTTCTTTCCTATCTACGGACTAGATAAGGATAAATTAAAGGCACTTAGGGAGTACCTCGACGAAAACCTACAGAAAGGTTACATACGACCATTATATTTACTAGCAGGATATCCAATCATATTTATACTAAAGAAAAACGGAAAATTACGACTATACGTTAACTATCGATAACTTAATAATATTACTATTAAGAATCGCTACCCCTTACCACTCGTAAAGGAAATTCGAGATAGACTTAAGGGAGTATAATAGTTTACCGCACTCGACTTAAAGGAGGGCTATCACCATATACGCATTAAGAAGGGAGAAGAATGGAAAACAGTATTCAGGATACGATACGGATACTACGAGTATCTTATTATACCATTCGGTCTTACTAACGCACCAGCTTTATTCCAAGAGATAATCAACAATACCTTACGAGAGTACCTCGACGTCTTCGTTATCGCCTACCTCGACGATATCTTGATCTACTCGGAGACATTGGAAGAACACAAGAAGCACGTACACACAATCCTTCAGCGACTTCAGGATAACAAGATCCTAGTTAACCCAGAAAAATGCGAATGGAACGCACAGCAAGTCAATTTCCTCGGATATACCATCACACCAGGACACATCAAAATGCAGAAAGATAAGGTACAGGCAGTAAAAGACTAGCCAATACCCGCCAACGTTAGGGACGTTAGGGCATTTCTCGGATACGTTAACTTTTATCGATAATTTATTAGAAACTATAGCGGAATAGCAATACTACTTATAGAACTTATACGTAAAGACAGGATCTTTAAATAGATACCAGAAGCATAGAAAGCTTACGATACGCTTAAGACAGCGGTTATATTAGAACTAATACTTACGGATATAGACCCAACCAAGGAATTTGAGGTCGAAATAGACGCATTATATTACGCACTCGGCGGACAACTCGGTCAACGAGACGACCAAGGAAGACTCTAAATCGTTAGCAACTTTAGTAAGAAACTAAACGGACTAGAACTCAACTATAGAACGCCAGACCAGGAACTTATAGCAATTATTAAGGCATTCAAAGAATAGCAACGATATCTTATCGGAGTAAAGAAACAGATCTTAGTATTTACGGATTATAAGAATCTGCAAGTATTTATAATAACTAAGCAATTTAATAAGCGGTAGGTTAGATAGTACGAATTTCTATCGTAATTCGATTTTAAGATCATCTACCGCCTAGGCAAAGAAAATTAATAAGTAGACGCTCTTAGCAGACGATCAGAATATCAGGGCAAGGACCCTAAGGATTACCTTAAGCTCTTTAAGGAAGACTTAGAAGGTAATCTTATAATAGAGTTTAAGGAACTTAATGCTATAATTAGAATTGGTGGAAGAATACTCGACTTCGCTAATATAACAGAACAAGAAAAAGATAATTATATCAGAGATACGCACTCCGCCAAAGCACACGGACACCAAGGAGTAGCAGTAACCTACGATCGAATTAAGAGGATATAGAATCCTCCAGGACTTAAAAGACGAGTCGAGAACATTATACGAAATTGCGATATATATAAGAAGAACAAAACAGAACGATATAAGCCTTACGGACTACTAAAACCTCTACTAGTACCTATAGCTATTTAGTAATCCACTAGCTTAAACTTTATTACCAAACTACTATACTTACGAGAACCCTTAACTATAATATATTATAACAGTATCCTAGTAGTAGTTTATAGACTTAGCAAGTATACTTACTTTTTACCTATTAAAGAGGCCAGTACCGTAACGGACTTAGCATATATATTTCTCAGATATATTATCGGAAACTACAGAATACCTAAAGAAATCATCTCAGATCGAGATACTAAGTTTATATTATATTTCTAGAGCTTACTTATAAAACACCTCGGAGTAAAACAGAAATTATCTATAGTATATTATCCGTAGTTAGACGGATAGACGGAACGAATCAACTAAATTATCGAACAATACCTTTAGCACTATATTAACGAGTAGTAAGATAATTAGGTTAAACTTTTACCAATAGCCCAGTTCGCATACAATAGTGCACGAATATCAATAACAAAAGTATCACTATTCAAGGCAGTATATAGCAGAGAACTATCTGTATATCATAACACTATTCCAGGCGTAACTATAGCATCGGCAGAGTAAACAGCGTAAAATATTAAGAAGATTTAAGAGGAAATCTAGTAAGAACTAGTCTTTATATTAGAATAAATAACTAAGTACGCTAATTAGAAAAGAATTAAGGGACTAATCCTCTAGAAGGGAGATAAAGTCTACCTTAAACGTAAAAACATTAAAACTAAAAGACTAAACGATAAACTCGATCATAAGAAACTCGGACTATTTAAAATCAAGATAAAGATTTTAGATCTTAACTATAAACTCGATCTACCTCCAACTATAAAAATATACCTAGTCTTTCATATTTCCCTCTTAGAACTAGCATTAGCAGATATCCTAATCGAAATATTACTCGAACTAGACGAAAATATTTAAGAACTAGAATACGAAGTTGAAAGAATCGTAGACGAACGACCAGGTGCACGACTAGTCCTAGTAAAATGGAAAAACTACCCAGACAGCGAAAACACTTGGGAACCAATAAGCAATCTAGACAATTATCAGAACGCACTCGACGAATGGAGAAAAACACACCCGGAAGTTATCACCAAGTCAGTAACCGGCTACGGATACCGCAAACCAGGACCAAAATCAAAGACACAACGAAAGGTGGATACGCACCGTAGCAGAAAGCCAAAAGCTTAAGACCCAACAGGACCAATATAGGTATACTCTAGTACCTAAAAGATTAGGAATTAGAAGAACCCTCTCTACAACTTTCAACTAGGAAATCCGACGGAGATAATAGCGAAACCACCCCGGACTAATCAAAGTTATTTAGTAACGCAGAAATAAAACCCTCGGGTAACGGGCCCTCGGGAACGGCTAGCTCTATATTACAACGCTCAGCCTCGGCGGCTAAGCGCTCCCTCTCCAGCTCCTCCGCCTCTATACGATCCAACTCCTTAATCGTATCGAGCCTACAACAAATAGCACGGGCTATTTTATCCGCCCAAATACAACGTTACTTACGCAACCGCAGAATACGAGCATTCGCTTCTATCGCAGCCTCTTCGGCTTCATCCAGCTTAGCTTCCAATAAAGAATATTAACAAGTAATTTTCTATATCTAGGCAGGAGTTAAGCCCTATATATCGCAGTTTCCTCGCTTATTACGGATATACTTAGCGCAACGAGAAGAATCCTCTTCGGAAGCCAGACAGGAGATCTTATAATCCTTATAATAGGAATAAACAGGCATTTCGGATAAACGATAGAATACTAACAACCAAAGAGAAGAAGACTACTCAGTCTTACGATAACGAGACTTTATAACTCTAGAAGTTATACTAAATTAGGAAGGAAGGATCTAAATAAGAATATTAGGCAGGACCACTTACGGATTATAAAAACAAGTCTTTAAGGATAAAGACTACTAGAAGGGAGATAATATTATAACCTATAACCTTACAGGTCATAGGAATAGGCCAACGCAATATAGCATAAGATCGGAACCTCAACGGACCGATAGGATTTCTTATATCATCACTAAGGGTTAGGGTTATACAAGATAAGAAGATAAGGACCGATAGGACCGCCAGCGGTCCTAACGACTATAGGGATAGACCGAAGAAGTCGGCTTCGACTCTAACGGTCCAGAAGATAGACCAACTCGGACACAGGAATAACGGAAGGATATAAGGGTAGGAGTTCAGCACTTCAATTTAGATAGTTTCCTTATAGTCTTTAGTTATAAATCTAAGCATCGTTCTTAAGACAAGTGAATCTCTTTAAGAATAGATGGGGTAATCCCTCTTAATCTATTGCATCGACAATCGACACAGACAGCAAAACGTACTTAATATTGTTCAGCACGTGAACTAAAGGTAATACCTCCTTCATCTGCTAACATACAATTCACAGAGACTTCCAGTATCAGAGATACAGGCAAGGATCATTACAATACGTAGGCCCGATAGAGCTAAACGCTACTAATCGGAAGCCTATAAGTAAAGAATGCTTTAACTATAGCAAGAAGGGCCACTTCGTATAAGAATATCGTTAGCCTAAGAAAGAACGATAATTCTAACTAGTACCCCTAGAACGATAGGCTAATAAAGCCTTATAACAAATTAATATAATAGTAAGAAAGGATATTTCTACTCCTAGCTAGGATAACCTTCCAGAATAAGCGTCGGACGATATTCCTTACGGACTCCTTTATTAGATATTCTGTTACTAGGATAATTGCGTAACGTATCTCTCGGTGAAGGAGGGCTTAGGATAGTATCCCTAGAAACCTAGAAATAAGAAAGACTAGGATAATATTTCAGAATATTCCTCGAAACTAGATATTCTCCTAGTACGACCTCTTACTAAAGAGTAGGCAATTATTATAGGAGAACACCCAGAATTCAGAAACGATAGCATATAAGCGTCCACTATAGGATAAGATACCCCTATAAACACTACCTTAGAGGTAGATATAGAAAACGCCTCGGACCGATAGAACGCTAAATTTATCGTCGAAGGAATAACCCTCCGAGATATTTTTAGAAGCGTTACGGTTTATAACTATACGGTAATATAAGGCGAAGATCTACGAATTAATATACTCTATAATTAATATTATTAGCTAGTATAGTTTTTATATATTTACTTTAACTATAGAATATACTTTAGCCTTAAAGCCTAGAACGAATAGTTTCCAGTTCGATAACTAGAGTACCGTATTATCGCAATTACTATTAGCAACGATAAATACTACGCCCCTCTTAACATCGGAAAATTATATATATATATATCGGACTTAAAGATAATTACCCTAAGGAATATACGGAGAAGTACCGCAGATAGTACCAGTATAAGACACCAGAATACGCAATTCACGCCCTAGAGAAAGCGCGGGATTAGTATAGGATTAAATTTCAATAAGAACGGCAATACGCTATACGCACCAAAGGAATAACTAAGGCCAAAGAACTCGCCCAGTCAGCAGCTTGCAACGTACGCGATACACAGAAGGCGCACCCAAAAGAACAAGATCGCCTGTAAGGGATATCAAGCGATCAGGACTACCGACAAAGTCCCTCTATACAACAGACACTACAGTATATATATATCTACGAATCGATATCATTATTAAAGGAAAGATATATAAGGCGCTCCTAAATAGTAGAGCTTAAGGTAACTATATAAACCCGGATATAGTTAATTAGGAGAAACTTATATAGTACCGGAAGATAGAACCCTATTTACTTAATACTGTAGAAGGATAATAAGTAAACTATAACTATGGAGTTATCGATATAGAGACTGATTATCTGCTCGTTATGATCTAAGGAAGGACCTTTATAATAAACTTCGATATTATGGATATCGTATAGTATTAGTTGATATTAGGTATACTATAGCTAAGACAGTATAATCCTCGAATCGATTGGACTAATAGCTATATCTTATAGGATAAAGCGGATACTTAGGAGATAGTTATAATTAAAGGCGTAGGATTAGATTTAGTTATTAAGCGATGTTTAAAGGTAGGATATTTAGACGAGTCTACTTATACCTCTAATTCGGGAAGGATTAAGAAGATAACGGTTAAATATAGTAACGATAACCCCCGAAGGCTTATAGAGAAGGATCTAGTAATAGTTAATACCTTAGAGATTAGAAGAGGATATAGCAGATTAGGATACGATAGAACGGGAATTATTAGATATTAAGATGGACCTTCTTAGGGCAGGAACCAAGAAATACGAATATACGCCCGACGATATCTTCTATATATAGTAATAACGATGCTAGACGAAGATATATACCGAACCCTCTTAGGTATACTAGAAGAGTACCGAGAGTTTATAAGACTATTCTAAGGCAAATTTAAGCACGGATTACCGGACCACGGCCTATATAACTATAAAATCCCACTTAAAGACGGAGAACAACCAAAGTTCTTCCCTATCTACGGACTAGATAAGGATAAACTAAAGGCACTTAGGGAGTACCTCGACGAAAACCTATAGAAAGGTTATATACGATTATTATATTTACTAGCAGGATATCTAATTATATTTATACTAAAGAAAAACGGAAAATTATGACTATACGTTGACTATCGATAACTTAACGATATTACTATTAAGAATCGCTACCCCTTACTACTCGTAAAAGAAATTCGAGATAGACTTAAAGGAGTATAATAGTTTACCGCACTCGACTTAAAGGAGGGCTATTATTATATACGTATTAAGAAGGGAGAAGAATAGAAAACAGTATTCAGGATACGATACGGACATTACGAGTATCTTATTATACTATTCGGTCTTACCAATATACCGGCTTTATTCTAAGAGATAATCAATAATATCTTACGAGAGTACCTCGACGTCTTCGTTATCGCCTACCTTAATAATATCTTAATCTACTCGGAGATATTGGAAGAATATAAGAAGCACGTATATATAATCCTTCAACGACTTTAAGATAACAAGATTCTAGTCAACCCAGAAAAATACGAATAGAACGCACAGCAAGTCAATTTCCTCGGATATACCATCACACCAGGACATATTAAAATACAGAAAGATAAAGTATAGGCAGTTAAGGACTAGCTAGTACCTGCTAACGTTAGGGACGTTAGGGCATTTCTCGGATACGTTAACTTCTATCGATAATTTATTAGGAACTATAGCGGAATAGCAATACCACTTATAGAACTTATACGTAAAGATAGAGTCTTTGAATAGATACTAGAAGTATAAAAAGCTTACGATACGCTTAAGATAGCGGTTACGTTAGAACTAATACTTACGGATATAGACCCAACTAAGGAATTTGAGGTCGAGACAGACGCATTATATTACGCACTCGGCGGACAACTCGGTCAACGAGACAACTAAGGAAGACTCCAAATCGTTAGCAACTTCAGCAAGAAACTAAACGGACCAGAACTCAACTATAGAACGCCAGACCAGGAACTTATAGTAATTATTAAGGCATTTAAAGAATAGTAACGATACCTTATCGGAGTAAAGAAACAGATCTTAGTATTTACGGATTATAAGAATCTATAAGCATTTACGATAACTAAGCAATTTAATAAGCGGTAGGTCAGATAGTACGAATTTCTATCGTAATTCGACTTTAAGATTATCTACCGCCCAGGCAAAGAAAATCAACGAGTAGACGCTCTTAGCAAACGATTAGAATATTAGGGCAAGGACCCTAAGGATTACCTTAAGCTCTTTAAGGAAGACTTAGAAGGTAATCTTATAATAGAGTTTAAGGAACTTAATACTATAATCAGAATTAGTGGAAGAATACTCGACTTCGCTAATATAACAGAGCAAGAAAAAGACGATTACATTAGAGATACGCACTATACCAAAGCATACGGACACCAAGGAGTAGCAGCAACCTACGATCGAATCAAGAGGATATAGAATCCTCCAGGACTTAAAAGACGAGTCGAGAACATTATACGAAATTGCGATACATACAAGAAGAATAAAACAGAACAACATAAGCCTTACAGACTACTAAAACCTCTACTAGTACCTACAGCTGTTTAGCAATCTATCAGCTTAGACTTTATCACTAAGCTACTACGCTTACGAGAACCCTTAACTACAATATATTATAACAGTATCCTAATAGTAGTTTATAGACTTAGCAAGTATACTTACTTTTTACCCATTAAAGAGGCTAGTACCGCAACGGACTTAGTATATATATTCCTTAGATATATTATCGGAAATCACGGAATACCTGAGGAAATTATCTTAGATCGGGACACCAAGTTTACATTACATTTCTAAAGCTTACTTATAAAACACCTCGGAGCAAAACAGAAATTATCTATAGTATATTATCCGCAGTCAGACGGATAAACGGAACGAATCAACTAAATCATCGAACAATACCTTCGATACTATATTAATAAGCAGTAAGACAATTAGGTTAAACTTCTACTAATAGCTCAGTTCGTATACAACAGTATACGAATATCAATAACAAAGGTATCACCATTCAAAGCAGTATATAGCAGAGAACCATCTGCATATTACGATACGATTCCAGGCGCAACTATAGCATCGGCAGAACAAATAGCGCAAAATATTAAGAAGATTTAAGAAGAAATCCAGCAAGAACTAGTCTTTATATTAGAACAAATAACTAAGTACGCCAATCAGAAAAGGATTAAGGGACCAATCCTCTAGAAGGGAGATAAAGTCTACCTTAAACGCAAAAACATTAAAACCAAGAGACCAAACGATAAACTTAATCACAAGAAACTCGGACCATTCGAAATTAAGACAAAAATTTCAGATCTTAACTACAAACTCGATCTACCTCCAACTATAAAAATACACCCAGTCTTTCACATTTCCCTCTTAGAACTAGCACCGGCAGATATTCCAGTCGAAACATTACTCGAACTAGACGAAAACATTTAAGAACCAGAATACGAAGTTGAAAAAATCGTAGACGAACGACCAGGTGTACGACTAGTCCTAGTAAAATAGAAAAACTACCTAGACAGCGAAAACACTTAGGAACCAATAAGCAATCTAGACAATTATTAGAACGCACTTAACGAATGGAGAAAAACACACCCGGAAGTTATCACCAAGTCAGTAACCGGCTACGGATACCGCAAACTAGGACCAAAATCAAAGATATAACGAAAGGTAGATACGCACCGTAGCAGAAAGCCAAAAGCTCAAGACCCAATAGGACCAATATAGGTATACTCCAGTACCCAAAAGATTAGGAATTAGAAGAACCCTCTCTACGACTTTCAACCAGGAAATCCGACGGAGATAATAGCGAAACTACCCCGGACTAATTAAAGTTATTTAGCAACGTAGAAATAAAACCCTCGGGCAACGGGCCCTCGGGAACGGCTAGCTCTATATTACAACGCTTAGCCTCGGCGGCTAAGCGCTCCCTCTCCAGCTCCTCCGCCTCTATACGATCCAACTCCTTAATCGTATCGAGCCCACGACGAATAGCACGGGCTATTTTATCCGCCCAAACATAACGTTGCTTGCGCAACCGCAGAATACGAGCATTCGCTTCCATCGCAGCCTCTTCGGCTTTATCCAGCTTAGCTTCTAATAGAGAATATTAACGAGTAATTTTCTGTATCTGGGCAGGAGTTAAGCCCTATATATCGTAGTTTCCTCGCTTGTTACGGATATACTTAGCGCAACGAGAAGAATCCTCTTCGGAAGCTAGATAGGAGATCTTATAATCCTTATAGTAGGAATAAGCAGGCATTTCGGATAAACGATAGAATACTAACAACTAAAGAGAACAAGACTGCTTAGTCTTACGATAACGAGACTTTATAACTCTAGAAGTTATACTGAATTAGGAAGGAAGGATCCAAGTAAGAATATCAGGCAGGACCACTTACGGATTATAAAAACAAGTCTTTAGGGATAAAGACTACTAGAAGGGAGATAATATTATAACCTACGACCTTGCAGGTTACAGGAATAGGCCAACGTAATATAGCATAAGATCGGAACCTTAACGGACCGATAGGATTTCTTATGTCATACTAAGGGTTAGGGTTATGCAAGATAAGAAGATAAGGACCGATAGGACCGCCAGCGGTCCTAACGACTATAGGGATGGACCGAAGAAGTCGGCTTCGACTCTAACGGTCTAGAAGATAAACTAACTCGGATATAGGAATAACGGAAGGATATAAGGGTAGGAGTTCAGCACTTTAATTTAGATAGTTTCCTTATAGTCTTTAGTTGTGAATCTAAGCATCGTTCTTAAGATAAGTGAATCTCTTTAAGAATAGATGGGGTAATCCCTCTTGATCTATTGCATCGACAATCGATACAGACAGCAAAACGTACTTGATATTGTTCAGCACGTGAACTGAAGGTAATACCTCCTTCATCTGCTAACATACAATTCACAGAGACTTCCAGTATCAGGGATACAGGCAAGGATCATTACACTCCTTTATCTGCTAATATACAATTCACAGAGACTTCCAGTATCAGGGATACAGGCAAGGATCATTACACCGCTCTAGTTCCGATTATAAGCCATCGTTCCCCTCTTAACCCATAAGCACCTTAAAATGGTATTGCGTTACGCCCTGATTAGTTCGATTACGGTATTTATTAAGCCGACGAACTATACCTCTTAGAAATAGACCGATACTTCCTAGGAATCACCTTTTACGCACGACTTTACAATCGAAATAGTAGTAACGCTATTAAAGATAGTACGATCGGTCGTTTCTTATAGGTAAGTATTCCTTTAAACTTATACGATGCGGAGGGTATTATTCTTACTGAAGATTGGTTGACGGACGACCAAATTATATCCTTAGTCTATTAGCAATTATTAGACCTCCAATCTTTTATTTAGATCTTAAATACCCCCTTTTCTATAGATTATAATATACGAGCACTAAAGAGAAGGTATAGTCCGGTAATTAAGTTCGCGGTCTTCGTTTATCACTCTTAGAATTACTAGTTACAACTATTTACGATTACTAACGAAACCTTATCCAAGTTATCGACTCTCTTCGGAAATCGACGAAAACAGTAGAAAGGAAGATTAAAAAGCTTATTAGTAACTATTTAAGCTCTGATCAGAGACCCCCGCCTACTATTATACTAACTTACCGCTTCGTTAAGGCTAGAAAGCAAAATAACCAATAGTCTTATAGTATATATATTGCTAATAACGTCCGTTTCTTTTTCCGCGAACTACACCTATAAAATAACAGCCTCTTTAGAGATTAGCAGGATTCAGCCCTAGGACTTCAGAATATTAACTATATTCTGACTATAGAAGAGTAGAAGGACTATTCTTTGAGAAGGTTTCGTATAAAACGGAGGAAAGAGCATATTTAGCGATATCTTAAACGATGCTTTATTATAGCTATTCGTTTAGAACTAGGTACTTAGGACTAGCCTTTACGTATAAATATCAAACCGGCAACTAATTATTAGATATAAACGGCTTAACCTAAACGGTCTATAGTTATAGATTAATTAGTATTTTAAGAAATAACTACCCTTACTTTAAGAAGTAGTCAGAATACGCCTGCTCCTTCGACTAACCTAGTAGTTCCTTTCTTCCCTCCTCTACCTATAATTATATCTTTAATTGCACCTCCGGCACCCCCTACTCCTATTTAGAACCCGGCGCTAGTTCCTATACTATTTATAACCTTTAAGATAGTTGCTCCTGTTATTATAGCCCCTGCCCTAGTCCTTCTACCTCCTGCTCCGATTCCTGCCTCGAAGGTAGTATTAACTACCGTTCCGTCTATAGTAAAGCGAGCGCTTAACTCTAAATTAGTCCTTTAACTACTAATTACTATAGTTTCTAAGAAATTAAGAGATCTAGATAGCCTTTCGTCGATATCTATAGGGAAACTGGATGCTCTGGGAGAATCACTTGGTTACCCGGCACTGCGAATTGCTCTTTAGGCTATACCGAGGGATTCAACTTATCCCTAGCTAATGCCACCGTCTTAAAGCAGCTTCCGCAGATAGGATCGAGTTGTAAATAGATACTATAAACAACCGAAACCCTTAATTATTCAATAAAACCAAGGATAAGAATCGCGTACTACTGCTCGGGATACCTAAAGGGCTTAATAGGAGGCTACTCTAAAGGCTAAGGCTGATAAGAAGAAAAAGAAGAAGGGTAACTAACTAATTAGAACTTAATGCTTAAGTTCTAATACTTAGATTCGCTAAAACTGGTTTTCTTTATACGTAGGCTAAAGTGGAATAGTTGATTTCTTATTGCTTCTGTTTTTCTTGCTTCTTTTGTTTTTCGCGTTCTTTTCTCTTATTTCTCTAAAGCCTTTTAGGGCAGGGTTTAGATCAGATTGCATTATAGCCCCGAGTTTGTTTTGTTTCGTGATTTAATACTGCTAATAATGTAAATCCCGTGGGGAGGTATATTCCAGGGTCCAGGGAAAAGTGGATTTTGCCTACTAAAAACTGCTACACCAAACACTATAAAAGCCTCACTACGACTACTAGATAGTTTCTGAACAATATATACGCTTCTTCTTCTTCTGATCAGAACCTCCCAGGTCTCCCTTATACCGATAGACTATTGCTGGGAAATCTGGGACGGTTACTGATCTTCTACCCAAGTTTTCTCTATTCTGTGACCCTTCACTTCCACACGAATCTACACTTCTCCTCACCTTACTCGACGAATCTTCACCTATCGCCCAAGTGCTATTGCTATAGCTTCTGATCAGAGGTTATTCTACAGACGAGGAGACCTAGTTTGGGCGTGCCTGCAGCCAGTACCCGCCTTACCAACCGACCATTTTCACTGTTTGGGCACCCCATCTGGCTCAATATAAAAGGTTAATCTTTTTACTAAATATAGTTATATAACTTTTAAGAAATAGTAATTATATAAATAATATCGAAGTAATAATTTCGTAATTAGTTAAAGAATTAAGATAAACTTTACTACTCTCTATTAATTATATAATAGCTTCGGGAGAGTATCTTTATATCTTCTTCTAAATACTTATAGATCTCTTAGAACTTATCTTTATAATTACCGATAAAGTAAATATTATATTTAAGCTTATAGCGTATAGCTTATTCTTATATAGGGAATTATATATAATCTCTTTTAAACTTTACCGGTTATAAGAGTAATTCACGTTTAATAAGCATATTTAATTTATAAGTATTATCGGTATCGATTTCCGTATCGGTTTCTTCCGCTAGGGTAAATATAGGGTCTATATCCGAGGTATTGAGGAGGGTTATTATAATCGGTATCTAAGCTTAAGCCGAGCTATCGCTACTCGAATAATACTTTATTAATATACTATTAATCTATTAGTTAAGAGTTTATTCTATAATAATAATATATTAGTTTAGGATTACTAAGTTATTAGTATCGGCTTAGCGCTATTCTAATAAGGTATATTAAATATTCTCTTATTATTATCCGAATATCTAATATATTATATTTCTTATAGCGTTTATAGCGTTCGGTTTTATATTAAGGGCTTAGTATATTAGTTTATAGGGTATTTAAGATATTCTAGGCTATACTCAATATAAGCGTATCGGTATCATCGGATAAGTAGGGTATTTTAAAGTTAGTTAAATACAAATAGAACATTTAAGAGGCTATCGCTAAATTAGTATCTAATACTATTATTAACTAACTTAAGGAGAGAAACTAAGAGGTAGCTATTTAGAAATACTATAAGAGTAGTTGAATAGATACTCTCGCTATACTACGGAGCTAGGCAAAGTTTTTCCGTAAGTTAATAGGGAAATACTTATTAGCGGCTTTAGCCCCTGGTATACTAAAGCCGTTATTTTACCCTTATGCCCTGTGATAATAACTACTTTGAAATATTACTCCTAGATAGTTTTACCTTCTTTTCTTTCTTTAAACTAATTAATATTATTATTAAATAATACTCGAAGATAGCTTTTCGATCTTTTCGTTTATATATTAATATAATAGTTATTTTTTAAGTAATCTTATTAATATAATTTCGTAATTAAGGTAATTATATTTAACTCTTATTAGTTTATACGTAATATATATTTATATAGATAATCTTATCGCTTCGTTAAGGTATCGAACTTTTATTATATTACGTTAGCCTATTCCTATAACTTTAAAATTATAAATAATAATAGTGAATCTTATAGTAGATTGATAAAATCCTACTATTAACCTTTATATATGTTAAACTATATATATATAAATTATATATATAGAGCATAGATCTTTCTATACTAGAAATTGCTGTTTGGAATACTAGGCTATACTTTATATAATTCACAGATATCAGCTATAAGACTAGGTTTATATTAGATTAATAAATATTTAATATATTAAGCTCCTAGAGATAATAGCTAATGATTTAACAATAGCGCTTTAGATACTACGATCGAAGAAGTTTATAATAGCATTAGGTTTTAAGTTTTAAACCACTGTAAACCAACGGATGAAGCAAAATAAAATCTTAATAAACCCAACTTATACTAATATATTAGATAAATACCAGCTTAAAACAGATAACGAGTTACAGAAAGTAAAATCGTAAGACTTACTATAAACACATTGAATTCTGAGAGGGTCTTCCGAGTAACGTGTATTTAGCACTAAATTAAATACGGTATGCAGAATAATATGAATTATATATCTCCTGTTATAGATATTAACTTAATCTGCTCTTTTCTTATCCCTAGGGCTTTTCTTTTGGTTTTGAATTTACTAGCTATTTGTTTTCTTAAGCTATATGCTAAATGTATTCCCATTAACCAATTATTCTAGTGATTTAACGTATTATCCATTAGGTATATCTGCCATTATCTACTTTACTACCTTATAGGTGGATATAATCCATCCGTAGGTTTTCCTTGCGGTCTCTTCAAACTTTGGACTTATTACTTCGTTTCGTTTTCAGCTTAGTGTTATTTTAATAATTTTTCATTCCTTTTCTGGAACACTACTGTTCCGAGGTAGATGTACTTGAAAACTGATTAGAAACAGGCAGAAGTGTATATTATACTTTTCAGCCAATATATATATATATGTCATTCCATATTTTCCTTTTTTAGATTCTGTGTTGCCTACAAATACTAAAATTTTAAGTTTTAATATTTTTGCAACGTTACCTTTATGATATCAAGCCATTGTAAGAGATATGTGACTTATATTAGACAGTATGTATGTAATAGCATTTCACTCATTCCTGATATATCTAAAGATGCTACCAGGCAATGCAAATCATGGCCCCCAGAGGACGTCAACTGTTAATTGATTTGATGTCTAGTAAAATACAAGGCAAGCAACCCAAATAACTCTAGCAAACTTGTTGGCTACAAACAAGCTTCTTTGATGTTTAATGCGCTAATGGTTTCAAGAATATTGCAGGTCCCTCAGATGGATTAAAAACACGAAGAAAAAGAAGACCCAAGCCATACGGAAACAATATGTTGTCGTAATGGGGCAGCTACAAGAATAGAGCGGAGAATAATTGAAGACTATAAGGGAACTATCTCATATATTATGGAAGTCATCGTCTAGATACCTTCATCATACTTCCAAGCTTGAGTACTATATGGCACGTTAATACTGAGTTATAAGACCAATAACGATGAAAATCCACATTTCCGTCAAATTCCTGGACATCATATCCCAGTGAGACTGGCCTGGTTCTACAATTCTACAGCCGAAAGTTAATGACGAGCACCAAATCAGACCGTTGACCTTTCAAACCCAGTAGTGTGATCTTCATAAACACGATACCTAACTTTTGTATCACCGAAGCCGTGACCTCGCCTCCTTCCCTGGGGTTTATGATGTACCCGTGCTATTTCAATCATGTCGTCTGTCATCATGCTTCCCACGAGTTTGTCCATTCCCACTGGTTGTATAACTGTCAAACCAGCTTGACGATGCGCTATATCGTTATATAAGACGAGCATGATATGACAGGCCAAAACCAGAACGACAGGCAGCAACAGTAGGAAGGATCGGCTCTTCTGTAGGCCCTGAGTATATGACCGAGATTCTATCGTCACTTCTCCCTGGGTCCAGTATTCTGTGAAACTGGTCAAAATGGCGCCGCCACTAACATTCACAAATCTCCGAATCTCGTCCAGAGTCCAGTCCTCTCCAGGATTATTCGGGTCTGCAGTTGTTTCGAAGGAGATGGGTAGCCCGACGCTGCCATTTTGAAACATTGGCTGCGTTCCCTGTATATTGACGCCCATGACTGTTGTGGCTACTGCTACCCACAACGAGAGTTGGGACACCCCTGGCACCCAAAAAGAGTCCTCAGATGGAAGCGCAGCGCCTGCAGGGGTTTTCAAACTTGTTATGCTGGATGTAGTGGCCAACTTGGCTGGGTTGCCCCCTATATGAGCTGTGTCATTCTGCAGATTCACATCGATGTCGCATGCAACGGCCGAGACATTAACTTTCGGATGGACATTCAACAACGTGAGGTCTCCTCCTTCAATTGTTCCATTTATGCTGGCGAAGATCAGTGTAGCGGTGGCCCTTGAGCTAGAGCCCTCAAAAGCACGAGTTAGTCCTTGATATAACTTTGCCAAGCGAAATTAAGGATGCGGATTTGGAAGTGACAAATATCTCACCTCGGAGCATGCTCAGCATGATAACTATCTACCCAGACTGTGAGATGTGGCTGATACCTGAGAATTGCATAGTATGATGAGGAGGAACTCCTTGTGGCGTTGATAAGCAGCGTGGGTTCAGATTCAAGAAGGGTAAGGTGGCCAAGTGTCGTACCGGTACAATCAATCTCCATTTTCATTCTCACGGCCTGAATCGACATATTCCCTCGCTTAGCCAGGTCAACTCGTTGGATCATAAAATCTCTATAGTCGGGCAGTGGCTCTGAAGTAATGCTGTTTGCCCAAGATGTGTATTTCAGGTAACCGCTTGTAGTGACTGCGGGCAGAGGTATGGGTCCGGGATATTTTTGAGTGAAGCTCAGACCGGTGCCACCTCCAAAGTTATGGTTGCTGTTGTAAATCCTTGCAATATTTACTTGGTTGTATGCGTAGCCGATAATGGCATGGCTTGTTGTTGTGGCCAAGAATGAGATGAGGACGCATATGACGACTATGACTGTGTCTAGGCTGGGCTTCCATCCGAGCACAATTAAGGACGGAAGAAGTGAGCCTCTGCTTGATGCCAGATAGGTATCCAATTGACTCAGGGTAAAGGTAGTCTTGTGGGCAATAGGCCAAAATGCAGTTTCGGCCATTGCGTATACAGCATACCCCATCGCTGTCAAGCCAATGCCGTAAAAAACCGAGGCAAGGCCCTGATATATGCCTGAATGGGCGATAAACTCGCTTCCGACATATGTGACATAACAGTCTGGTTTATTCGCCCAGTCTGGACAATTCAGGGTCTGTTCACTCAGCCAAAACGTTACTGCGAAGATGCCAATGCATACAGACGACCCCAACACCAAAGCAAGTAATATTTTGGGATTTTCTTTGAGAAATTGGGGCAGTCTGTAATATTGATGGCCATTATTGCTCAAAGCCAGGGTCGCATCTTGGGTTCGCGTTTCAGTTTCAGTTTGCTCAGTCGGCAATAAGGGTAAAGTCGTTGTGGACTCGAACGTCGCCATCCTGCCTTAATACCGTGTACTTCGAAGGTGGCCTGAAATATTTCCTTAAGATAAGAAGTTCTTCACTTTTTTTTATTTTTTTTTCATTTCCTTTTTATTTTTTATTTTTAGCAATGAATCAACACCTTCGTTTCACCGAGTCGTGGAAAATGTAACAAAGGAAAGGGAGGCATGATGAAAGCTCTTACATTCCATTACAAAAGTTGTTTTCTTCAATTTGCAGAACCAAAAAAAGAATCGAACGTGAAAGTGAATTGACAGTGTTGCGCACGGAGGAAAAAAGAGAGAAAAATGGCAATCAACAAGCATTAGTTGAATAGAGAAAGATTTTATATGTGACAATGAAAGAGGTAATGACTGGGGCTTTGCTTGTAGCTGACAATGCCCTGCAGGTTGTTGACAATGCCCTGCAGGTTGCTGACAATGCCCTGCAGGTTGCTGACAATGCCCTGCAGGTTGCTGACAATGCCCTGCAGGTTGCTGACAATGCCCTGTGTCTGATATGAGAAGAGGAAAATTGAAAAGAATAATGAGCCGATTATAGTGCGATGAACCTTTACTTTTCAAAGCTAAGAAACAATTTCAACCAATACTCGAATTTCGAGACATAATATTTACGTTCCAGTCGCAATACACCAGCTTTCCTTGTGCCCAAGTAGTATAGAGTCATTTTACAACCATTGCTTTCTGATGCCTCAGATTTTAATTCGTAATTTAACTAACCATATATTGATTATTTTGGAGCAGAAATATAATGGTCAGAGATTATCACCTTCCTCACCAGGACTCCTGTCGGGTTTTGTATTACTAACTGTAGTTTTCTGCAACTTCAACCCATGCACATCAACCTCACTTGCCAAGGACCTCAGTACAAAGTATGCTACAAATACCTTTCCTAGTATTGTAATATACCAATGTTCAAAACAGGTAGCATATTAAGAGAAGTTCCTTTCCGATATTAACTACTAAACCCACGCGAGTTCATATCAATTTTGGTAAGTATTAGCGCTCGGACGCATTAATAGACTGTAATAATATCCAACGATAACGGCACTAGAAACATTCAGATGGCAATGTCCTTCTCGTTATCGATAGTTATCAATATCAATAATTAATAGTTCCAGATCGCAAAATGAAAATTTCCAAAGAAGCCCTGCCATCTGAAAACTTTTTCCGGTCTTGCATATATACCACAAATACTCTTACATATTCTCTACTATTCTCAGACTCCGATTCATCCTTCTTTTCTAATGAGCCTCATCGAGTCCAGCTACTGTAATAGACACTCTTACTCCTGCAACGCAGTTACCTTATAGTTCAAGTATCCAGACAATTATTCCATATACCAGAGAGATCAATCAACCTTACGAGAGACACGACACGGCTAAGAGGGGTCAACTCAGAGGTAATAGTGCTCGTCCTTTTCAATATATATCGCAATATTACGAGATGAGAGAGGCTGTGAGAACTTCAAGAAGTTCAAGCGACGATTTTGTTTGTAAATACCTGTACTATCACTCTGAATCTACCGCAACAGCAATATAATACCGCTTCATCGAATTTGATATCGTTTTAACCACGACCTTCGAGCAAAACTTTAGACGATACTTAAATATACTGATACATTGGACACTATTGCCTCCACGGATCTGTTTATGCATAATATATAGCACTGTACCTTGATCAGGCCCTGTCGAAGCTACCAGCCTTTTCCCAGTTAACCAAGGCAACATCGAATTTCGTAATTCGACGAATCACCTCGAAGAAGCGGCCTATCTTGGATTTAACCAGTTTAGAGGGATGTTGAGAGGACTTAGATAATCCATACACAATGAGCTTATTATATAACCTGAACATACAATTTAGTTGGTGAGATGGCCGTATTTGGTTATAGCGAAAGATGAATGTTACCTTAACGACAATTGTCTGGTACAGCAATAGTATGTTCGTTAGAATGTTAGATATATTACATAATCCATTATAAATTACAGGAATAACCTCTATTATCGAACCACGTTTTCGAGAATAGAAATCGTCTCGATTATAGCAATCGCCTCTATTTCCAATATATAGTCTCGGAATTAAAATAGTTTTATCCTCGGCCTACGGTCTCGAACAGCAGAATAGCATTTAATAGCCTATCGGCATTGAATCAAAATAGTTAAAATAGCTAACGAGTTCAGCTCAGCCAAACTCGAGTACTAGATACGTCCTCCTGGGATTGAGTCCCAATATTCTTTTTGGGGGGGAGCTCTTACCTCTGGCTACGCCTAGCCTTTTCTTCTCCCTTGTTCCCTCTTCCGACGGCCGCTTCTATGACCAAAAGGCTTTCAGTTTCCTATCTTGTTTTGTAAGAGAATAGAGCATATAAATATACTCGTAAGCTACTTTCTTTATAAATAGCTCATATAGTTTTAGTTAAGATTATTATTTAATTCTCAATATACGAAAGTGCTTCATCAATCACCAATAGTTGTAAACACGTTATTAGACAGCTCATATACCTCACTTATAAAAGTTTGTATCAATCATTATCACTGATTCATCAACAATAATCACCGCACGTCGTCTAAAGCTCGCCCTCTTCGGCTTCGGCCGTCTAGCAGCTATTCGAGCTCTTGTTGAGCTGGTAGCCATCTATGACACCAAGCCAGGCACTGAGACGTAGGCAAAGGAGAATGTCCCGGCCTCTGTCACGTACTTCTCCGATCCCCAGGAATGTATAAAGAACAGCAGTGCTCAAGTAATCCTAAGATCAATCGCCGCATTTGCGCGCTCCCCTCTGATCCTATGGGTCCTTAACATGAGCTTGCGCGTCATATACGAGAAGCCCATCTCTATGGACTTGAATGCAACGGCAGAAGTGACTGAGAAGTCGGCCGCCAACTCCCATCTCGAATTCTTGTTTCCGTTCTCTCGTCGATATATACGCCTCTCTTGGCTTGTATGAATTATTCTATCAGATACTCAATTTCTTTCCCCTACCTCCGGATAATGCCTCCTACAACAATATTAAGAGGATGTCTAAGAATGGTAACCTCGTCGAGGTGCAATTTATAGAGACCTTTTCACTTGATCAGCAACATTCCACAGACAGGAGGGGGGCCCTTCACAAAGGTCGTTTCACTCGGAATATTTCAATCTCACCAAGTCGCTTACTAGGCTTTTTCGTAACAGTTTCTAAGCACTCCGAAGGTGTCTTTCTGGATATAAGTGTTCATGATGATGATGATAAAAATATATAGATCTCTTATCACAATCCATATTCTGTTTGCAAGTCCTGCATACGAATTAGGAATATGCTGGCAGATTAACATTGGTCGATACTTTCTGTTATTAGGTCCAGCATTCTGTATAAGAGTAGAGCGTAATCCTTAACACCTGTATCAGGGGTATTATCAATCTCTACAATGGACATACATAGTCATACATAATCTGCTCGTCAACCTTTATCCAATTTTCTTAGCAACCGTCAGCATAAAGGCTACGAACAGTATCTTAGACCTAAAGAAAGATGAATTATGCACAAATGACGTGCGCCATCAGATGCTACAGTCATTAGTTGAATAAAATACTACCTACACAATCGGCTATATGCGAAGAACATACCAGGATCTGTACACTAGAAATTGTACTGATGGCCATGATATCGCTATTGACCAATGCCTGCTGCTCAAGTCGTGGCCATTCTCCAAAAGATGCATCTTTATGAGCCATCTGAGTATTGTACAGGATCCCGTGACGCGTAATCATGAAAATCAGAGCATTCCTTTGAGCATTGACTGTAGAAGATGGATTCATGCCATCCACAAGCTGGCAGACTCGGCCAAATGTCTTGGCAAGGGAGGGTCGCGGAATCAACTATTAGAATAAAAGCTTTTGGAAACACGTGAAGGATTATTTTCCAACACTGACTGCCAAGCACAATAGCAGTAAAAGACTCGACCAAGGTTCAGGCCTCATCTCTTGGTGACAAGCGAGCGAGCAGATCTCGCGTTCTGATATGAGTCCTGGAGGTCCAGAAAGGGAAGGCGATCTGACCGCGGCTGAATCGTGACAATCATTGGGCCGAGACTGTTCAAATGGCGAAGTTACCTCTGAGGTTTGTTTCCGTTAAGCTGTTGCCGTGACAGAGACCTCTCGCATGTTTGAGTACGAGTCAGATTGAGAAGACGTCAGTGACCGCCAGTGTGATTCTGCAATACACGTTTCATGGATTTGATCCACATCCTCTAGCCATTCAACTCCTGCAGTGAGTCCGGAGTACTTGGATGTGTCCCCTTTTTGTGGACATCAATATCCCCTGCAATCCACTTTGCTCAGCTTGGTCAACGTCAGGATCTAAGACGGTGGAAATGTGATGATGGCCTCCTTCGGCAACATTGGCCATGAGGACGGCGTTGGGTTCGTTGAGCATCTGGGTGCGGGCTTCGCGCCCAGGCCTTTGTGAATGAGGTCTCAGAGCCGCAAGAAGTTCAATAACACGAGCAAACTTGGCCAAGTGCCCCGATTTGTTGAATTCGCCGTGATGACCTGCATCGTTGTGCGGTTGTTCCGCCGCCTGTTAGTGTAGAGGCTGCTATTGTTCCAAGGGGTGATGTCCGTCAAATATGCAGATAGGCAGGGATGTGGTATTGATTTTTGCAACCGAGTGCTGCAAGGGCATTGCGAGTTGGCTGGTATGCTGCTGCTGCTGCGGGTGTTGCTGATCAACGTATTCGAAGATCCTTTCTGCTCGGCCACAGTCCATGCTTGGCTGTTACTCTAAATCATACTTGGTCTAGCTGTTTATCAAGAGAGACTGCGAGATTTAACCACGCATCGACATTGGAGATCGGTGGCTGACTGATCTAGGCACAACTATATTTTGTCTCAGCGCATGCAATTCGAACAAGGCTCTGTAGCATTGGATTAGCCTCGATCCTCTACTAGAGCCATTCTCAGGGATCGGGTTATATTACTGTTCTCGCTTACGGACCAGTGACTATGCCATATATCCTATCGGTTATGTTCTATCTTTCATATATGGCCGTCTACTATGCAAATTGCTCGTCAGCTTTATGCACGTGTATCTATAAACGCGCTTTCATGGTTCCCAAATCTTTTTGGCCTCGACTGGTATACGACGGCCGTTGCTTGCTCTGCTTTTTGAGAGGCCTGTGTTTGAAGCTAGGATCTGGATCCATGTCATTGTACTGATCCGCAAGAGATTGCAGTTACCTGGGACAAGTATCCACAAGGCTTTGTCCGATACATTTGGAATGCTAGGCGTGATCCGCGGAATGTGAATTTGTTCAGATGTCGGACAAAGAGCAAGGCGAGAACGCTAGCGCGGGGGTTGCTAAGGGGATGATTTCGCCCAATGGACATATGTTATGACCCGCGACCTTGCAGGTCACAGGAACAGGCCAACGCAACATGGCATGAGCTCGGAACCTCAACGGACCGACAGGATTTCTTATGTAAGGCTGCGCACGGACCAGGTGTGACATAATCTTACGGGCCAATCAGAATGGATATGTTGGATCGTAACATATCCAAGCGATCCGTGGATATGTTGGATATAAACATATCCAAGTGATCCAAGACCAGACACAAGAACAACGGAAGGATATAAGGATAGGAGTTTAGCACTTTGATTTAGATAGTTTCCTTATAGTCTTCAGTTGTAAATCTAAGCATCGTTCTTAAGATAAGTGAATCTCTTTAAGAATAGATAGGGTAATCCCTCTTGATCTATTACATCGACAATCGGCACAAGACAGCAAACGTACTTGATATTGTTCAGTACGTAAACTAAAGGTAATACCTCCTTCATCTGCTAATATACAATTCACAGAGACTTCCAGTATTAGGGATACAGGCAAGGATCATTACATTTTCACAACTCTTGTTTAGAACGGTCTACGTACACCCTTTAAGCAATACCAAGTATAGCAGCTATAGCTCCTGGACCAGCAACCCCTACAACCGCTAGTAACGACGAGACTCCTCCGCCCAAGGTTTCGACCAACGAAGAACTCATTACGTAAAACGAGTATCTTAATAATAGCCTTAAGGCCCTTAAATAGGAAATTCTCCGCCTTAGCCTAATTACTTAGCAGAAGGCCTATAAACTCGACAAGCCAGGACCATACGGAGGCACTAAAGGAGGACTCCAGTCCTTTATTACCTAGTGCAAGGCATACTTCAATTATTACCGTCTCCAGTTTCCCAGAGAGGAAGATAAGGTTATCTTCGCAGGCAGTCGCCTTAAAGGTAGCGCACTCTATTGGTAGGAGCCTACGCTTCGGGACAGATAGGAAAACTCCTACGAACACCAGAACGATAAAACCAAGGAAATCTTTAAGAGGTTTCGGAACTTCTCTGAGGCACTTAAGGAAACCTTTGGAGATCCAGACGAATAACGCACTGCGGAACAGCAACTCGCCTTACTTAAGTAAACTAAGTCAGCATTAGAATACACCGCCCAATTCCGTCGCATTGCCAATCACCTTAATTAGGATAACGAACCACTTATGGTATAATACTATACTAGACTTAAGGAAAACGTCAAGGACGAACTTAGCAAATCTAATAGACCAGAGGACTTCCATAAATATATGGCAATAGCTATTAAGATCGATAATCGCCTATTTAAACGATAGTAGGAACGATAAGGAAGAAAGAACGTTGCTACGTTCTTACCCAGACCTAATATAGGAAGACGATACTAGTACTTAAAAAGTAACGATTATTACTATCGCTCTATAGCGCAAAGCGGCACTATACATTCAGGACCTATAGAGCTCGATACAGCCCAACGACGCCCCACTAATAAGGAATGTTTCAATTGTAGCAAGAAGGGCCACTTCGCACGAGAATGTCGTCAACCCAAGAAAGGACGATAGTTCCAACCAGTACCCCTAGGACGACAGGCTAGCGAGGCCTCACGACAAATCAACATAATAGTAAGAAAGGATATTTCCACTCCCAGCCAGGACAACCTTCCAGAGCAAGCGTCGGACGATATTCCTTACGGACTCCTTCAATAGACATTCTGTTACCAGGACAATTACGTAACGCACCTCTCGGCAAAGGAAGGCTTAGGATAGTATCCCCAGAAGCCCAGAAACAAGAAAGACTAGGACAACATTTCAGAATATTCCTCGGAACCAGACATTCTCCCAGCAC
>KZ678481.1:0-57751 GCA_003019895.1 Coniella lustricola | reverse complement strand
ACTTAGGGAGTACCTCGACGAAAACCTACAGAAAGGTTACATACGACTATCACACTTACCAGCAGGATATCCAATCATGTTTATACTAAAGAAGAACGGAAAATTACAACTATACGTTAACTATCGACAACTCAACGACATCACTATCAAGAATCGCTACCCCTTACCACTCGCAAAGGAAATTCGAGACAGACTTAAGGGAGCATAATAGTTCACCGCACTCGACTTAAAGGAGGGCTATCATCACATACGCATCAAGAAGGGAGAAGAATGGAAAACTACATTCAGGACACGATACGGGCACTACGAGTATCTTATCATACCATTCGGTCTCACCAACGCACCAGCTTTATTCCAAGAGATAATCAACAATATCTTACGAGAGTACCTCGACGTCTTCGTCATCGCCTACCTCGACGATATCTTAATCTACTCAGAGACATTGGAAGAACACAAGAAGCACGTACACACAATCCTTCAGCGACTTTAGGACAACAAGATTCTAGTCAACCCAGAAAAATGCGAATAGAACGCACAACAAGTCAATTTCCTCAGGTACACCATCACACCAGGACACATCAAAATGCAGAAAGACAAAGTACAGGCAGTTAAGGACTGGCCAGTACCCGCCAACGTCAGGGACGTTAGGGTATTCCTCGGATACGTCAACTTTTATCGACAATTCATCAGAAACTACAGCGGAATAGCAACACCACTCACAGAACTCACACGCAAAGACAGGATCTTTAAATAGACACCAGAAGCATAGAAAGCTTACGATACGCTCAAGACAGCGGTTACGTTAGAACCAATACTCACGGATACAGACCCAACCAAGGAATTTAAGGTCGAAACAGACGCATCATATTACGCACTCGGCGGACAACTCGGTTAACGAGACAACCAAGGAAGACTCCAAATCGTTAGCAACTTCAGCAAGAAACTAAACGGACCAGAACTCAACTATAAAACGCCAGACCAGGAACTTATAGCAATTATTAAGGCATTTAAAGAATAGCAACGATACCTTATCGGAGTAAAGAAATAGATCTTAGTATTTACGGATTACAAGAATCTACAGGCATTCACAACAACCAAGCAATTCAACAAACGGCAGGTCAGATAGTACGAATTTCTCTCGCAATTCGACTTCAAGATCATCTATCGCCCAGGCAAGGAAAATCAACGAGTAGACGCTCTTAGCAGACGATCAGAATATTAGGGCAAGGACCCTAAGGATTACCTTAAGCTCTTCCAGGAAGACTCGGAAGGTAACCTTACAATAGAGTTCAAGGAACTTAACTCCACTATCAGAATTAATAGGAAGTTACCGGATTTCACCAACATAACTAAACAACAATAAGACGACTATATTAGAGAAATACACTCAGCTCCAGCACATAGGCACCAAGGAATACGCGCAATATACAAAAGGATCCAAAGATATTAGAACCCACCAGGACTCAAGCAATAAGTTACAAACATCATTAACAACTGCAATTCTTGTAAGAAGAATAAGGCAGAACAGCATAAACTATATAGACTACTATAACCTCTACTAATACCTACGACTATTTAGTTATCCATTAGTCTAGACTTTATTACTAAGTTACCAATCTTACGAGAACCCTTAACTAAGGTATAATACGATAGTATCCTAGTAGTGGTTTGCAGACTGAGCAAGTACGCATATTTCCTACCATACAGAGAAAGTAGTACCGCAGAAGAACTCGCGTATATATTCATAAGAAACATCATCGCAAATTACGGCACACCCTAAGAAATTATCTCCGATAGAGATCGAAAGTTCGCATTAAAGTTTTGGTTATCACTCACCAAACTTCTCGGATCCATATAACGAATATCCACTACATTTCATCCGTAAACAGACGGATAAACGGAAAGAATAAACCAAATTGTAGAATAATACCTTAGATACTATATCAACTACCAACAAGATAATTAGGTTGAATGGTTACCAATAGCGCAATTCGCATACAACAGCGCAGATACAAGTACTACGGAATAATCACCATTCTTCCTAATATACGGATATAACCTAACAGTATACTACGAACCGATTCCAGGCGTAAACGCTGAAATAGCAACGCAAAAGGCAGATAGACTCAGAGAAATTCGAGAAATAATAAAGAAGATACTCGAAGATATTAGGAAGTTAATAACAGTACAGGCAAACAAGAAGAGAATTAAGGGACTAATCCTATAGAAGGGAGATAAAGTCTACCTTATTCGCAAAAACATCAAAACCCAGCGGCCTAGCGATAAACTTAATTACAAAAAACTAGGACCCTATAAAATTTTACGACAAATATCACCAGTCAACTACGAATTAGCCCTACCACACGCACGGCTATACAACAACTTCCACATCTCAAAACTCGAACCCGCACCAGCAAATGCAGAATTAGCACACAACGAAACAATCGAAGCAGAGCAAGACCAATACGAAGTTAAAAGAATACTCGACTCAAGAAAACGAGGACGAGGAAAACAGTATCTTATTAAATGGAAAGGATACGATAATCAAGAAAACTTATAGGAACCCTAAAAGAACATTTACCCCGAACTTATTACTAAATACGAAAATCAGTACGCAAACAATACATAAAGATAGGTGGATACGCACCTTGGCAATAGGCCAGAATTCAGGACCCAGAAGAACCCGCATAAGTATCTTTCCCTACACCACTATCACCACTAACGGACAGGAAGTCCAGATTCGACTAATCCATAGCATTAAATTCCTGCATCAAGGTTTTAGGAAACGCTTTAGGTAAAGGACCCGCAGGCACTAGAACAGTGGCCTCGTGCTCAGCCTCTTCCCGCTCCACGCGATCCAACTCCTCCACAGAATTAAGACCACAACGTATCGCCCGGGTCATTTTCTCGCGCCACATCCGCTTTTACTTCCGCAAACGCATCAGACGATCCTCCAGCTCCTCAATCTTATCTTCCAACCTTTAATATTATCGGGAGATATTGCGAATATTAGAAGGAGACGGGCCCAGCATATTACAGCGCGACTTACCCAGACGAATACATTTAGCGTAACGGTCGGAATACATCACGGATACCTAATAAGACGTTAGACCCCGCTCTTCGCAGTTAGTGCAGGAAGGTATATCGACGTAAAACTCTAGAATAGACTAAAGAAGAAGATTTCGCTTAATCGTTTTAGGAGTAATTACCGAAGAAGGTTTTCGAGAACGACTTTTATTAATTCTTAAATTTATAACGAATTAGGAAGGTATAACCCAAAGTCAGAATATCAGGCAGGACGACTTATAGGAAATAAGAAACAGTCTTTAAGGATAAAGACCCTAGAAGGGAGATAATATTATAACCCGCGACCTTACAGGTCATAGGAACAGGCCAACGCAATATAGCATAAGCTCGGAACCTCAACGGACCGACAGGATTTCTTATGTAAGGCTGCGCACGGACCAGGTGTGATATAATCTTACGGGCCAATCAGAATAGATATATTGGATCGTAACATATCCAAGCGATCCGTGGATATATTGGATATAAACATATCCAAGTGATCCAAGACCAGACATAAGAATAACGGAAGGATATAAGGATAGGAGTTCAGCACTTTAATTTAGATAGTTTCCTTATAGTCTTCAGTTATAAATCTAAGTATCGTTCTTAAGATAAGTGAATCTCTTTAAGAATAGATGGGGTAATCCCTCTTGATCTATTGCATCGACAATCGGCACAAGACAGCAAACGTACTTGATATTGTTCAGCACGTGAACTGAAGGTAATACCTCCTTCATCTGCTAACATACAATTCACAGAGACTTCCAGTATCAGGGATACAGGCAAGGATCATTACAACATAACTATGGTGCGCGGTAATGATCACTGGCACTTTATTACTTTAACGCGTAAAATTCCCACTTTTATCTATTTCGCACCCTACTCCGTACGCTTAAGAAGCCCGTTTCAGCGATTTCAGATACTTCGGTAGTATATAGGTGTTTTTCTTAAGGTACTTGCTTTTTAGTGCAACTCCTATATAAAAAGAGGTACTTAAACGAAATATAGAGCGTAGTATTGCAAATAAGTTTAAGAGATAAGAGTTCTTATTAGTTATCTTTTTCCTGAGATTTCTGCTTTTTAATATAAATTTAATATCGAGAGAAATACCTTAAAGAAATATAAAGCGTAATATTATACTACTGTATAGGTTTAAAAAGATATAAGGGTTTTTTAAGATATCTACTTTTTAGTATAACTCTTATATAAAAAGAAGTACCGTATAGAAATATAAGACGTATTATTATACGTAAGTCTAAAGGATATTCCTTTCTATAAAGTTTTTTAGCTAAAATATATCGAAATATCTTTTATATAGTATCCATATAAGCTTTTTTATAGTAATAAGATATTAATCTATCGAAGTATCAACTTTAACTTACCTTTATATTTATTCAACTAAGGGTGAATTTTCTTAACTCACTCTACTAAAAATATAAAGTGCCAGTAGTCGTTACCGCGCACCATAATGACCTCGCGCAGCGGATATCCATTTCGTAGCCTGCCACTTGTCCGGTTATGTGGCGCATAGTGCCAAGCCCTGTTGACACGTGACCAGCAGTGAAGATTGACATGCTACAAATGTTATTAACACTTTGAAGAGAATAAAAAAGGAGTCTTCGAGAAATTCAAATTGGGCTATCCTGCAGATTATCTACAAAATAAAGAGGGAATAAGACCTGTCGTTGAATTAGGGTAGACGATGGCATCAAAAAAAGAAAACCCCCAAGCTGATGTATGTTTCCTTAAGGATTAGGGTCGCAGCTCTTGTTCCACTTGCTCGCTGCTACGATCTTTACTTACTCGTTCCCACGACCTGACTCTCGATACTGGTATGAGGACTTCACACACCTTAGATCTCGCCGATCTCCGACTCTCGTATATGGCAGGGCCGGACCCGGTAGGTTGTGCTGACCGGCTGAATCTCGTTGTACGCCTCTACTTCTGTGTTTTGCGCGTAATCCATGAATGACGATGCTCTCTTGTGTCAAAGTGATTGCTTTTGACATTTTGATATTTCAATAAGCCGGTGTACGCATAAATGTTGGATAGAAGCTTACAAGCCTTAAGTGCGGGCTACGATCCAGTTATAGAAGACTTACGCCAGTCGCCGGCATCTTGTGTTTGATATTATTGAGTCATTTTTGTATGTATTTAGCAATATTGTGTCTTACAGCATACTTTCCGGCATCCAGCTAGATGCAATGGTGCCTGTCGTCCAATCTTCCGGCGCCGACCGTATTGTCGACATTGCTGATCTCAAGTCAGAAAATAACGTTGTGAGCTATGTGAAACTGGCACATCCCCCAGTTGCGGACAAATTCATGTACGACTTCAAGTACAAAAACGAACATTCCAAAATCGTCACCCT
Source organism: Coniella lustricola (assembly GCA_003019895.1). NCBI lineage: Eukaryota > Fungi > Ascomycota > Sordariomycetes > Diaporthales > Schizoparmaceae > Coniella > Coniella lustricola. The sequence continues at coordinate 52,314 of KZ678481.1, read as the reverse complement.
AGGTGTGGACATCCCGGCCGATTGCAATGCTCGAAAGGAAGCAGAAAGCATTGTGACCTCCTCTCCGAGGTTATGGGACAGGGAGATGTGCAAGGATCCGCTGACTTCTTCCTTGACTATGGTAAGGATTTTCTAATTCGCCAATGCTGGCTTCCGCCGCGCTGTGCAGCAATTCTTGGCTGACTTGGATTCGTCTGTCTTTACGCTTTTGGCGTGGCAGGCTTACCTACCGATGGGTTAGACGACCGTCACATTCAACTTCCGGTTGGTCATTCTGTGAACTGCTGGCGACCTCTTCACACGAACAAAGGCGGCGAAATTCCAATTCCTCAAGCCCGCTCCTGTTATCAATCGTCCTTATGCCGACCTTGCCAACCTTTAATTCGTCGTCTTCTTCGATGCGGAGATCGTCACGGCGTCCAAGTTTTTGAATGCAGTCCTTAATGAAGAAGCATCAAGGATCGATTGGATGACGATCGCGATATAGTCACTGAAGGGCTTTGGTGAAGTGCCGCCTCAAAATGCCACATGACCGGATCCATCAGCTGGGAGAAGCAAAGAGCCCTGGACGTTGATGCCGTAACGCCAGAGATTCTGACTATCAACGGTTGTCAAAAGTATACTACTTGTTTTAATACCCCCCAAAAATAACCAAAGTCACATTAGGATATGTCCCGCTAATGTTCGCGTCACGACCACAGTGATCTGGCTTTGGCCGCACGATGCAAGGCTCTCCGAGCAGAAACCCTCGTTATTGAGCGCAGCGACGAGGTTGGTGATGTGTGGAAGAAGCAATAAGAGTAACTGTCACTCATCTGCCCAGTGAGGCAGATGACCTGCCATACTTTGCCTATGCTAAACACTGGCCCACCAATATCTGACGCAGATTCAGGGATACTATATGGAGTGGTATGCTTTGTCAATGGAGTTGAACGTGTGGTGCAAATCCACCGTTGTTAAAGCAGAGCGGGACGCGAAGGGTACATGGACCGTTATTGTCAAGAAGGGCGGCAAAGAGACATGCGAGGTACGCCCAAAGCACGTCTTTATGGCCACCTCCCTCTGTGGCATCCCTCAGTCCTGTGATTCCCGCCTTGGAGGAATTTCAAGGTGCTATTCGACATTCCAGTGCGAATGATAGGTCTCGCGACTTTGTGGGCAAAAGGTTCTGTGTGGTCGGCACCTCGTCGTCCGGCCTTCACATCGGCCACAACTGCTTCGAACGCGGCATTGATGTCCATCTCCTTCAAAGTTCGCCCACGTATAATATGTCTCTTGTATTGCGTCTCCCGCAGTATTGATGCGTACACACCCGTCAGGTATGGCAACCGCCCTGATAGCACTGGTCTCAAAGAGACTGAGAGTCTCTTCTTTTCAATAATAGTGGGCTCTAAGGAGGAAATGTCCCGGCGCAACACCGAGGTCTTAGCAAGACTCGATTCACCCTTGCTCAAGGCTCTTAATGCTAAAGGCTTCCGCGCTTGGGGCTGTCAGCGGGATACTGGTGGCGCCACGTTGAAATAGACCCGAGACGGTGGCTCCATTTTCACGTCGACGCGTGTGAGCATATCATCAATGGCAAGATCAAAGCCGAGACTGGGTACATGGGCAGCTTCAATAAAGACTAAATCATTCTCAATGACGGCCGTGAGCGCGACTTTGACCCGGGCGTCTTTGCCGCTGGTTTCTTCAGCCTTGTTGATTCCGTTCACAACACGCTTGACGAGGATATCGCGAGCAAATGCGTACCGAGCTGAGGAATTGCTGAAGAGGGTGAGTACAAGAGGGCATTTAGAGAAACTGGATTGGATACTTTCTGAGTCATCGTTGGCTTTATTCAATGACTCGTTACCAGTCTATGCTGCTTGTTCGGCGACTTAAGGCTTTGAAAGGCGGTGTCTCAATGTCTCCGTACAAAGAACAGAAGCTTAGAGGTGGGCATATATGAAAAGTCTATTTGAGCATTTAATAGTTAATATCAATGGGAAATGGTTCGTCAGGGAGTTTCCACTTATTCCAGTTTCAGCTCCACACAACACGTTTGACAAGCCGATGTGCCACTGCATCCTTCTCAATGTCCCCAGAGACAAGCCAGATAATCGACTGCAGGCAAAAATGTCTCTTGGACATTGCAATCATAGACTGGCGTTCTTTCCTAGGACACTGTAGGGTTTAGGAGAATACAACCTGGTGACGTGAGCCAATGTAATCAGAATCGTGAGTCATTCTTGGCACTCACAGTCCTTCCGAGCAGCGTACGTTATGAACAGTACTATTGTCCTGAAATCAGACAAATACTATCGAACAATGCATCAGCACCCTATATCGAAATACGATGAAAATGATTTTTAGGGAATATTGAATGACTACAATTCCGCCAGCACGAAGCGGCCAGCAACTTCATTGCACTTTGTAGCATAATTATGGAATTTGGATGACCCGTGGTATTGGTATTGTATCCAAATCATGTTAGAGCAAAGAGTAACCAAGCTCTTATCCCGGCTCTTTGGTACCACAGTCGAAGCCTCGGACGTTTCCTGGAAAAGGACCAAGCATTTGGAGACGATACCGAGAAGGTCTCGTCCTCACTGAATGAGCCGATAAGCCATTAACAAATGTCTCGATCTCCGGCGCCGTCCGTGCCGAAAACGTACAGAAAGCATCAGCCGTTGATGGTTACAATGCTCAACTTACCGAATACCTGAAAAAGCTCGTGCTAAATTCAAAGAATCGCATGTGTCCCGCGCAGTGATGACTCCGAGCATATACAGACATATTTCACAAGCTTCACAGAGATCATCCAAATTCTGCTTTCATGGAAGCCTCATTTCACTTAGAACATTTTGCTTGAGACTCATCCGCCACAGGTTGCCCATGAAACGCAATATGGAAGGCATTGATATCAACGGCCACAAATTTCCTCACTGGAACATGAGACTCAAACAAAAGATCCAGCTCAGAAAATGTCCTACCAGATGCCTCAGGAAGACGGAAGTAATGGTAAACAATCATCAAGCAGCATGTCCCACCTCAAAAGAAGCCCACATAGCTACCCCAATTCCACGCATAGAGTTTGAGCATATAAAGGAGTGATGACCTTGGACACAATAGCAGCCAGGTTGTATGTGATGTGAGAGACGGTCACAATTTTGACCTGCAGACGCCGGAACGACAATTCTGAGACAAGCGAGAAGGCGACCATCCTGACGAGAATTGATAAAACATTGCCCAAACAAGCATGACACCTCCTGTCGCGAGCAATGCATCGTTTTTTGAGACTTGGGAACAAGACCGACAAAGCCGATATTGAGTAAGGCCACACAGAGATCACACAAGCCGAACAAGTAGAGCTGTCGGCGATCGACACCCCAGGCCATAAAAGCCCATGCAACAAAGGCGTCAATCGTGTCCAAACAATTCTGGCCGAGTGAAAAGTCGTAAGAAGTCTCGCCAGTCCAGCCTGCATGGTCGAAGAAGCACGTCGAGTAGTTGGGAAATTTGTTGCCAGCAAGGAATCTGCGCCACGAATAATATGCACAGCATTTCTATTCGTCGTAAAATTCCTCTGAAGCAGTCCAATGAGGTCATGCCTTTCACCAAGTTCTTTTCAAGCTCGTGCATCTAGTCTCGCACCACCACATGTAACCCTGGCATATCCCAGAGTTTCAGGTCAATTTTGGAGAATTTTCTTGATAATATAAATATAGTCATCGGCGGTTCCTAGCCTAATACTTGCTTATGTAACAGCCGGAACGGTAGCCTCGGTGTGGTTGCGTCATCGGGTGTAAAGTTTGGTTGTGTCGAGCATCGGCCCGATGTGAATGCAGAAAAGCGAGCGACCGGCTTTACTTATCTCGATATGTTATCGTTTTGGAGTATATAGCACTGAGACTTTAAAAGAAAATGCTGGTATTACATTTCCTTACACTGCCTAGTCGATATTGATATCTTATAGCCGACGATAAAACGTTGCGACACCAGTCTAATGACTGGATCGGCGATATTCCAGTCACGATTGCTGACTTGATACTCATATATTCAGGATCGAAGTTCTGCTCAGTCAAATAAACAGATTGCTTGTTAAATGGAGTTATTGTGAATTCATCACTTACTTCCCTTTACAAAAACCTTGCTATAACATCAATTACATTCTAAGGCCATCAACGCGATGAAGCCCATCACCTCCATCACCATCATGTCTTCATCTTCTAACTTCAGACTCAATACGGGTGCTTAAATTTCCGTCGCCACTCTTAGTAAGACAAGCTATAGAGCGGATGTCATGGTCCTTCTGAGGCTATTTATAAAACCTTTCAGGCCCATGGAAGTCTGAACCTGAAGAAGAGCGAAAAGCAACGAATTATACTCTAAAGGACAAATATCGCACATCAACGCCGCATTTTAAAATACGAATTATCACATCTCGTTATGTTATATGTGAGACCTCAAAATTCAGACGCTAGATCCGTAAATAATTGGATTTATGGTATGTTCCCCTGCCAAACTCTCGAAATGGTTTAATGAGTCCCAGATCATAATGCTAAATACCGTGATTGTGCAAAAGGAAACGAGAACGAATTTGGTCAGGGCATCAAAGACAGTGACGTGTCGCCCCAAGATATCTTCACCACCAGCGTGCTGTGGAACACATACCGTTCGAATTTCAAAGAAAGTCTCCCGAAGGCGCTGGATGCGTTAGACACACTCTATTCGAATCTTTATGTAAGTGATCATTGAGTCCGTCTCTTCCTCCTCCTCTCTGTTTCTGATTAGCAAATAAACATAACTTCTATAGCTTATTCGTTGGCCAGTCCGATTAGTTGTGGTGAACATTCGCAAATATTAATAATCTAAACTTGGAATAATGTCACACGTAGCTAAAATACTACCCTTGTAGAACGAGACTAGCGAACTAGTTACAACGAAGCCTGATAGTTCGAGGGCTGTTGATCGATCTTGGGACCAGAGCGAGACTTGGCGGTAATTGGAGGAGGGTTACAAAATTGGCAAGGTTGAAGCCATCGGAGTCGCCAACTGGTCTATCCCTTACAAGGAAAACAGCCCGAGAACATGGAACGTTGAGTCAACCGTCAATCAAGTGAAGTCGCACCCTATCATTCCTCAGCAGGATCTGAAGGCACATTGTGAAAAGCACGACATTCTTCTTGAGGCGTGCCCGCTGCTTGGCTCATCAGCTGAGATTTGAAGTCCCCAAACTCCCAAACACTTGAGCATGTGTTGACCTCGAGTGTGAATTTGAGGTGCCCCCATCATGTCAGATGAAGAGACTCAAGATTTCGCCCAGAAAAACGGCTTCTCAGCGGCAACGATTCTTATTTATCTATCACGTAAACGTAGGCAATGCCTGTCTTGTAACTCGATACGGTGATTTGCTGGCCTTGGAGCCGTTATGTTTCTTCTTCATTCTCTTCCTAAAGTTCACTGTATATATAGAAAAAGATCGCTATCCCAAGAGGTCATAAGGAATGTGCCTTAAGCGCGGTATATATAGCTGCCTCGTCTATTTACGGCAATATCGCGCTCCAGGAGTCAGCTTACTAGAAGCGACGGCCCGCGACAGTGCAGTGACGTAACCACAACTATGCACATATTTAAGATAAAGCCCAGTCCGAAGTGTGTTCTTAAAGTGATCTTTGCATGAGGTTGAAATCATTGGAGGAGCTTATGAGAATAGCACTATCGGACAGATTTCGATTTCTCGTCTTAATATTCCTGTTGGAGCTATTCAAGACTTGGCGGCTCTTCAATCAAGGGCTTCCAAAGAACGAAGCGGTTGTGTGCGACCAATGTATCCAGAGTTTAACCCGCATTTAAGACTTCTGGCCTGGTAATTTATGTTGTGTCGAGTAGTGCAGAGGCCCGTGAACAGGAGTTGAAGAACAAGCATGGTATGTAGAAACTGTTCAGGTCTGCATGCAAGGTACAGTATATAACGAAGGGCCTACTATTTCTGCGGGAGCCGACCCTAACCCTGATTTATATAAAAATATTTTGCTGCTTAGGTCTGCTGAGTAAGTCGGCCGGGCTTATCCTACCCAGCTGATATCCACACAAGCGAAAAAAAAGGGAGGGTGGCTGTGGTTAGGTCCCTTCAATAATAGAGATTACGAACCAATCGAATGATGAGCTGGGGCCGAATCGGGGAGGACTTCAGCTATTATCCTCTTCGCTTCATAGACCCTGCCAATCTTTATTGGACTAGCGAACTATAGTTCCTACCAGATTTCAGCCTCACAGGATTTGGTGGCGTCTAAAGCGGGTACTTCATTTACTCCAGGAATGAACAATAACGAGAGCTTTCGTTCGCAGACAATAGAGGAATGGAAATATTTTGAATAAAGACATCGCCTGGCCGATTTCTTCTCCTTGGAATTTCTCTCGACATTACTATCGGTCAATTCAGTCGGTTGCTTTTCGCCGCAAGAGAAGTGGTGTTCTGCCCGTCCACTCATTTAGCACAATACTGATTCTGCCTACAGGCTCGTCTCTCAAGAGACTTTGACTCACCACTTCAATTTGGGGTTTTGTTCCCACAGTTCATTCTTTTTCACCTTTCCCATAGACATGGCTGCGCGACTTCTAGCTACGGCCACTCTCGTAATGGCCACCTTTCCACAGACAAGTTCTGCCAGTGTTGACTCAACTCTCACTTGTTCTCAGACAACGACGCCGAACGCAGCTGTCAATCCTTCGTTTGAAGATGGAAAGTCAGGCTGGTCGTACAATTTCGTCGCCAGCACCACCAGCTCACATGTCGACAATGGAGACTACTCACTGTAATTATTTTCCCTGCGAGATTTCGCTTTGTTACGTGCTTAATCTCTTGACTGATCATGACCCAAATAGCGCGCTGCCCGCAACCGAAACTTATGCGCGAGTCTATCAGACACTGACGGGAATGGAAGTCGGCACTCCTTACAATATCTCCGTCGATATCGGGCAAATTTCGAAAACATCTGCAACGTACAACGCTGCGTGCTACTTCTATTTGTATCACGACTCTCTCACGACGGAGAACTTGATCGTCCAGAACGTAGCTTTGCATTCTATTTCACCGACGATCAAGTGGACAACATATTCTGGAACTTATACTCCTACAGAAAGCAGCTTTGAGGTTGGGTTCTATTATTTGTGCCCTAATTACTTTTCGCTTTTGTCATCGTTCGCAGACAACTGGGTTATCGAAGGTAAGTCTTTAGTCATGCCCAATACTACTCTACTTCCATCAATGCGGGATTTGAACGGCCAATCATTTTGACTTATAAACTAACATGAAGACATGTTACCAGCTGAAATTGAAATGTGCACTACATCAGCCTCGAGCTCAATTTCATCACATACTAGCGCCCTCACCAGCAGCAGCTCGTCCGACGTGGTGAGCACAACGTCTTTGGTAGTCGCTTCCCCATCTTCTGCTGAAAGCAGTAGTCCTTCGTCTTACATTTCTACTCTCACTCCTTCTGTCGAAGTATCATCTACGATCTTTGCGCACAGTAGCGCCTCCAATGTTATCTTTTCGACTGGTATTCCAATCACCAGCTCTATCGATATTTTTCTCTCTTCAGTCGCTGTCCCCACCCGCAGTTTCTCCGATGTTGCTTCCTCTTCTAGCATCTTTTCAAGCAGCATCTCTTCCGACACCGTCTCTTCTACCAGTACCTCGATCAGCAGGCCCTCCAAAATTATGTCTTCGCTCAACATCTCGACGAGCAGCAGCAGCTTTACAGATACAGCCTCACCTACCAATACTCTCAACGCTACTACCAGGTCCTCTCCCATCGCAACCTATGCTTCTATTACTAGTCTTTATAATGCTCCTTCGACAAGTTCGGTTATTTCCAGTACTACTCTGGTCATTCCTTCATCCAATCTGACGACTCAAACATCCTCAAGGTATGTTGATATCCCCAATCGTGAATATGTCTCAAAGCTTTTGAGCTTTGTCTAACAGGCAGAAGTACCAGCGCCCTATACACCATGCCCCCTACCAACATCAGCATTTCTAGCACGTCTTTAGCCGTTGTGACCTCTACACCGGTCACTTTCAACTCTTCTCTTGGTGCTGTAAAATCCAGTCCGACCACGATCAATGTTATCCCTTCCGCGCCAGCGCCTCTCAATATTACTGAGGCCTTCAATGTAAACGTGACCTCAAACTCATCAAGACCAACATCACCTGTTGCATCAATTTCCATCAATGGAACCGCATTCATAGCCTCGCAGTCTTCCAGCTCGGTATTCACCAACGTTTCGATTCCGGCCAACACCACGTCCTCGCTCAAAACCCCAGCTTCAGGCATTGCGACTACTTTACAGACAGTAACCCCGAGTGAAACGATATCACTCGGGGCTGGCATTGCTATGCCTTCCGATAGCAAGCTACCGGTGGCCTCTTTCACCACGGCCAGCCATCTTAAGAAGCTTTGTCGAAGCTCCAAAAGAGCCAAGCGATTCATTTAGAACCAGGAGAAGTCTCTAATACCTAGGGATGGGTCAGTGAATCAAACTGTATACACTGAGTACTTGTTGTGGGTGCGGGAAATAATTAAGAAACTCTTACATACCGGAGGGAAGCTATAATTCAGATGCCTTGTACAATTCGTGTCCAAATGATAATCGCTGCATGTATGCGTGATACTTGAATTTAACAATGGTTCATATTAGGGTGAAAAGTAGCAGTAACATTCAAGCCCTGCTATGGTCTTATATGCGGACATACTTGAATCCACATCAATGTTTTATTTACGAGCAACTGCGAGGTAGCAGTAGCATTGATATACTAGTACCCAGCATGATACTTAACTTCATAGTTGAAGATAGAGAAGCAACTGAATATAGACTCAACAAACATGGAATATAATGCCCCTATATCCTACTTAATATTCAAATTTCGCAGGTTATTAACTTGTACACCATTTTCTATTATGCCTATCAAAATGGATCATAATGAATTAACAAGCCTACGTACGCAATGTAGAGTGACGAATTCATCATGTCCATTGCCAGATAAAGCGATGCAATCATATTTCTGCAGAAATGCAATGTTTACAAATTATATTGTTCAAAAATATTGAAAGTACAACTTCTCTTCCTATTACACAATATAGGTATTTTGATTTATTTCTTCATTAACTAGTATAAAAGTATTGCTCTATTAACCTCGTTTAGCAAAAATCATTCGGGCAAGACTTTTTAACGAGCCGCTCGTCAACAGTTGCAACACTTGCAAGTTCACTTCCAATTCCTTAGTTATCCAGTTCCTAAGCTCGATAGCATTCAAGCTATCAAGGCCGTACCTAGTAATTGGCGTCTCGGCTTCCAACTCTTCACTTGGTATCATCAGGATAGAGCTGAGCTTCCCTGAAAGACCAGTGGTAATAATTTCCACTGCTTCCTCAGACGATCTGACTTGAGACAGCGATACGCCAATGGACACCTGCGACTTGGATTGGCCATCAGCCGCACCATTTGCAGATAAGACCGCCTGGCGCAAATAATTAAATTTCGCGTCTGATGCATAATAGGGCATTCTGTTCGGGTCGGTACCAAGACTCAAACCTGTTATGCAATGGCCTTCGAAAACGTCCTCGTCGCTTGTGGATTGAGAACTGCCAATGGCGGCAGCGAGCAACGCCAGAACCTCTGATTCAACCATGCTTTCTCCGCCAAGATTTCTCAAAATCTCTTCTTGACGTTCTGCACTTGTATCGGCCAAGTATCCAATGTCTTGCACAGCAGTGAGGTCGACCGTGGCTGCGGGTAGACCAAGGTTTCGTCTATACCGGCAGAACGCATCGAGAAATGTGTTCGCAGCAGCATACGCTGCTTGACCACGATTTCCAACAATGCCTGCAGCCGATGAAAGAGCGATGAAAAAGTCGAGCGGGGCGGAAGCTAGACTGTTATGGATGTTCCATGTGCCCATCACCTTGGAGCTGATAACAGCTTGATAATCTGCAAATGTCATCTTTTCGAAGAGTACATCCTACATATCGATAATGTTTGTTAGCTTTCGGCCATTCTGAACACAGTAGACCTGCTCTGCAGTCACAAAATACCACCAACGAAGAATAAAGATTTTGTTTTCTTTTTTTTCTTTAAAAAAATGGGGTTCTAGAGAAGAAGGTAGTATACGTACTCGCAGCACCATACTTGCATGCACAACACCGGCTACCGGTGGCAGCTCCGCGCAGCAAGTCTGGATGAGATTGGTCACGCTCTCCATGTCAGTGATATCGCATGCCTTCACCATAATGTTGGCGCGTGCCGAATGCCACAAGTCTTGAACCAAATGCGCAACCGCGCCATCGAGGCGCGCTCGTCGAGACACCAAGACGATGTTTCTTGCTCCCTTGGCAACCATCCATTTTGAAATGGATCTGCCAAGCCCACCAGTACCACCAAAGAGTATATACGTTGCGTCACTGCGCAAGAGCGTAGTGTTACTCTTTTTTGGGTGAGTTGCTCTAACCTGTTCTCCAGGTTTCGGCACCACAATGAGCTTGCCAGTTGTCTTTCCGCTTTGTAGAAGGCGAAAGGCAGTCTCAATCTGCGAGACCCCGAAAACGCTAATGGGCGCGATTGGGTTGACCAGGTTATCCTCGAACAGTTTCATGACTTGATTGAAAATCCCAGCCATTTTCTTTGGTTTCTCCTTGGCAAGAACTGTCAAATCAACGGAACTAAAGGTCGCGTTGTTATTGAACTTGGCCATTTCTAGGCGTGTGTTGGAGGTGATGTCGCGTTTCCCAATCTCAATGAAGCGCCCGAAGTGGGCAATGCAGTCCCACGACTCACGCAACAGGTCGCCGGCCAAGGAGTTGATAATCACGTCCACCCCCGCTCCAGCAGTGGCTTCGCGGATAGCTGGACCGAAAGATGGATTACGGCTGGTATAGATATGAGTTTCGGGAACGTTGTAGGTGGCCATGATGAACCTTTTCTTCTCCTCACTACCTACTGTAGCGAAAATTTCTGCTCCAATTGCTTGAGCGAGCTGGATAGAGGCCTGCCCGACGCCTCCTGCCGCCGCGTGGATAAGAATTCTTTCTCCTGCCTCCAGTCTCCCGAGCTCTACTAGGCTGTAGTAGGCGGTGCAGTAGACAACAGGTATGGACGCTGCAGTTTCGAAAGACATAGAGGCTGGAATACGGACCGCGCTGCTAGCCAAGCATCTTGCTACTGTGCTATATGCTCCTAGGCTCATCGCGCAAACTCTGTCTCCAAGTAAAATGCTGTTGACACTGGCGCCAATGCGGGACACAACACCGGCACACTCAATGCCAATATATGGTTGGGATAGTTGGCCCATGGCAACAACAACATCTTTGAAGTTCATGCCGGTTGCTCGGACATCGATCTCTATCTCGTCGTCGCCAAGAACCACCTGGTCGTCTTGGTCGTCAAGGAAATAGAAACTGTCCAATGCACCCGCCGTGCCCACTGCCATCTTGAGACGCCGTGAGCTCTCGAATGGCTGGAGATAGGGTTCGCAACAGTCCGGATGGGTCTCACGGTGGACGAACAAGTTCAGCGATTCGTCATCGATGATGCGAGGAACGAAAAGACTGCCGTCTTTTTCTGTGTATTCCATATCGTTGGATGCCTTGTCGATAAAGATTCTAGTGAACGCCTCCAGGATTGGACCCACGTCTGCAGTGGCCATGAGACTTGAGTCAGGATCGAGATCCAGAGTCGCCACTGGAGATCCTGTTTCAGAACGAACAGTCCTGCAAAGTCCCACGGCCATATTTGCGGTTGGGTTCGTCGCGTGCAAATAGGCACCCTTGGTAATCCATAGCACTCCGACCGACTCTGTCAAGAATCTTTGCACCTCAGCAAAGCTTGTCTCGGTCATATTAGAGAGTATATCACCATGAAGATCAAGAATGATCACGTGGGAATTAGATAGGTTGGAATTTTCGTTGAGAGCCCCAAATTGGTCGCTGGGCAGCAGCTGGACGGCTACTCCATTCCCTGATTTCTTCCGAATAGCTTCTGTCAATTTGTTGATATATGTATCGTTGTCATTGCTGGTCGATGATACGATTACTTTTATGTCATCCCAACAAGGTTGGGCCAACTCCGCCAGACCAGAGTCTGATTGAGGCGCGTTATCAACAGACTGGGTCTCGGTATCCGTACGCAGCGCTACCGAATTTGGCGGGGAGATAGATTCGCTATCCGACAAGCCTGTGTATCCAGACTCGCTAGTGCCTTGCGACACAGTGGTTGTGATGCTGCCAGAGTCCAAGACGGACTCCCACTGCATCTTGTAGCACAGTTCTCTGGGAATGCTGAGAATAGTACCCTCGCTCTTTACGGGTGTCATGCGAAGACCGACCACCTTGATCAAAATGTCTAAGTTTGGGTTTTCCTCATTCGAACATGATAGGAAAGCTTCCATAGCAAACTCAGTCGCTCTGGGGTTTTGATGATCCGGGCACCCATAACCCACGACACGCAATTTGTCGCCCTGTATGGTGTTCGTGGTTGTATCCCGCCGTATTTGCAGCGTTTGCACCGCTGACGGCATGTATAGAGTATTCATCTCCAATGACGCCCGCCCAGCGCCAAGAATGGGAAATGAGAGCTGCAAGATCTGGTCTAGGACCACTGGATGGATGTGGTAGGGAGTTTGATACTCCATAGGCATTGTAGCTCTTGTATCAATCACCGCAGCATCAACATCGGCTGTGCAATAGCTGTCACCAGCCCTGATGAAGCTGAGTCGTTGAAATGTTGGGCCGTACGTAGCTCCCTTTCCATCCAAGTCGCGGTAAAGGGTGGAGACCGTAATATTCTCTGTACATTCTTTGTTGGCTGCTTCAAACTTTCTGCGGGTTTTGGCGTGCCGGTCCTCTGCGTAACCGATAGAATTGGCAGTCACATTCTGTTGTGTCGAGATCATGCCCCGACAATGCTCGCTCCAGCCTTTGCCATCTTCCCACGACATGATGCGGAATTCATCCCATTCATCGGAGTATGAGCGTGTTCCTTCCGCATATGACGAGAAGCATGTCATGACTTCATACTCAATGCCATCTTCCATGAGCAAAGGTCTTTGAACCTGTACTTCGCGTAAATTGAAAGTTTGGAACGCAATTCCACGGAGAGCAGCGCGTTGTGCCGCTGCTTCAATGGCCATGGAAGCAAATGCAGCGAAGGGAAACGTGGTCAGGGACTGCATCTTATGGTCGCGAAGCCAAGGAAGATCTTCAGTCCTGAGAACATTCCGCCAAGTTGGCATCAACTCATTGGAAAAATCAGCCATATTTCCCAAGAGGTCGTGCCTGGGAAATGATTTCAAGCGATGCTGCCGTGAAAGCCTCGATTCAGACCAATACTTCTGACGACTCCACGGATATGGCTTCAGATCTCCAACTAGGAGGGGCGGGGTTGCCTCGGTTTCCTCCAAATTGATGTTGGCCATATTCAAGGTTTGACCCTTCATATGTAGATTGGCAGAGAGTGTCAACGATGTCTTAACGGCACACTGATCGCGGTAAAGAACCGAGAGGTAAGATGTCTTGCTTGTTTGCGGGTCGATGCTTTTGATGATTTGCTTGATTGGCCCTTCCAGGGCAGCATGTGGTCCGATTTCGACAATGATATCCGGTGTGTGCTCAGTGTACAGGTGTTTCAAAGCAGCAGAGAATCGTACTGGCTTTGTGAGATTTTCGACCCAATATCTGGCATCGAGAGAAGAAATGTTGGCCATCTTGGCTCCAAGTAGAGAAGAGAAAAACTCAACTCTTCGCGATGAAAGCTCGGACGATGAAGAAGAAACCGCCGCAAGTATGCTGTCGCAGTATTCATTCGCCACCAGCTCCATATGTGGCGAATGATAAGCGACATCAACGCGAAGCTTCCTGTGGAAGATTCCTTTCGACTGAACAACTGCGACCAGCTCATCAATGGCCGCTTCATCGCCCGAGAGTGTGACAGAGCTGGGTGAGTTTTCGCAAGCAACTACCACCGTACCATGGCGGAGGTCATCTATGATGGGCTTCATAAGCTCGGGACCAGCCCCCACTGCCATCATGGCGCCTTTGAGCTCTGGAAATCGCTCCCTCATCTTTACAACAGCCTGGCCGCGCTGATAGGCAATAGCCATAGCTGCTTCAAGACTTATCAAGCCAGATCCATAAGCTGCACCAATCTCTCCACTGGAGTGACCGGTCACAGCAGATGGAGAGATTCCCCAGGAAGCAAGCAATTCTGTGAGACTCAACTGGATAGCGACACATGCAGGCTGGCTGATTTGAGCCTCACTCACCCGAGAGGACGCCTTGTCCCGAGACAGCTCCTCAACCAGAGAGAAACCAGCACCCATTGTCCGTAAACAATGGTCTGCCGCATACATTGTCCTTGAGAAAACAGGATAGGTGCCCATGAGCTCAGATCCCATGGCATACCACTGCGCACCTTGTCCGGTGTAGACGAAGGCGATCTTGGGGGCTTGTTGGGGAGCTCGAACTGGTTTGGAGTAAGAAGAGCTGATGGCTTCCGCGAGTCCAGAGGCAGTGGATGCGACGAGGCCAATTCGCCAGGTGAGTAGAGATCGCCTCTGACAGAGTGTGTAGGCCAAGTTCCGGAGTAGCTGTTTTTGGAAAACCTCTGGATGTTGCTCCAAAAAGAGAGACAAATTCTTCATCGCTGTCTTAGCAGATACCTCGTCGTTTGCTGACAATACGAATAGACGTTGTTTCTTGGAATTATGTATAGGCTTCTCTTGACGTGAACTGGCGTAAATTGGTGGCCTTTGGAGCACGCAATGCGCATTTGAGCCACCGAAACCAAAGTTATTGATGCTGATATACCGTTTTTGCGAGGGCCATGGTTGTTGAAAAGTAGGCACCTGCAAGAAGTCAATACTCTTGAGTTAATTACGCCTTTTTACTATAACAAGCGGGAAGTGCTGCCACAGCAGGATTAGGCTTACCTTCATATTCCATTCTGAAAGAGGAATGTTCTCATTGGGGGTTTCAAAGTTGGTATTGGGCAGAATGAAGCCCTTTTCCAGCATCATTGCAGCTTTGATGACAGCAATCACCCCGCTAGCGTTCTCAAGATGGCCTACATTGCTTTTCACTGATCCAAAGTATAAAGGATCGTCTGCTGTTCGGCCTTGACAGAAAACATTATGAATAGCGGCAGCCTCGATTGGATCACCAACTTTGGTGCCAGTGCCATGTGCTTCGACGAAACCAACATCTTGAGGGCTAATGCCTGCGCGGTTGTAGACACTGCGCATGAGTTGTTCTTGTGCAGCCCCACTCGGCGATGTGATACCTTGCCAGCAATATGTCAGTCTTTTGCGTTTGAGCTACAGTGTGAGAGGGACGTCATAAATATTGCAAAACCTCTCAAGATGATGAGAGGCAAGATATCGGTTTAGTAAAGTTGGGCAAGTACAGGTCTAGAAACTTACCAACAGTTCTTCCATCTTGACCTACACCCGAGTTGACAATGACTGAACGAATCTTATCGTTGTCTTTAATAGCACATTGTAAAGGCTTCAAGATCAAGACGCCCGCGCCCTCTCCGCGAGCAAATCCAGATTTTGCACGGTTGTCGAAAGCAAAGGTCATTCCCTGGTCGGAAAAGAGCCTAGAAATGGAAGCGACATATCAGTATCGGAAGTTACCAGGACGAATTAACTATAATTAAATGTGTTAAGAAAAGATAACACACCTAGACAAACTCATGGAGATCCAGTCACCAGGTTGAAGGTTCAGGTGACACGCTGCCACGATGGCCTGGTCGCATTCTCCGTTACGGATACTCATCACTGCTTGGTGAAGAGCGTAGAGACTTGAACTGCAGGCAGTGTCGACACTGAAACTGGGGCCTTTGAGATCAAAGTGGTGTGAGATCCGTCCGGCTTGAATAGATTGGTGGTTTCCTGTGGCGTCAAACATGGGTGTCTGCTCCGGGTCCCTCAATGTCCCTAGACGGTAATCCGCTGCCGCTCCACCAACAAAGACTCCAATCTTCTGGCCCAGAAGTGACTCTTTAGGGATACCTGCGTTCTCCAGTGCTTCATAAGTACATTCAAGAAGGAATCTCTGCTGTGGATCTTCAGAAAGAATATAACATCAGCATTGTGACCTTTGGAGTGAAGCCAGGCTTGAGACATACCCATGGCTTCCGCTTCAGCTCGTGTTATGTTGAAGAATGGTGCATCAAACAATGCTGGATCTTGGCTCAGGAAGTAGCCACCTCGACAGTTGAAAGCACCTTTCTTGGCGGGATTGGGATGCCAATACGCATCCTTGCTGAACCTATCTTCAGGGATCTCCGACCATCCATTCCGCCCTCTGCACATCATCTCCCAGAAGTCTTCCAAAGACGAGACATTACCTGATAGACGGCAAGCCATTCCTATGATAGCTATCGGCGCAGGGCTGCGGCTAGACAGTCCGTCGTGGGTACCAGAATGGACATGATCGTTATTGACTTGTATGTGCCCAGGGCAATGCACCCGAGCGTCTGAGTGTGTGTCGACAGACCCCATAGTGAGCTTCAGAGCTGTTCGTGGTAGAAACAGTACGCTGGCAGCTCAGGAGCTGAGGTTGAATAAAAGCAAAATGGAATGGGCCCAGGACAACCTCGTCCAACCTGTTTGCTTTCTCAATGGGAAGTTTCAACTTATAAAGAAGTACAATATAGAGGCATACACAGAGACAGAACGTGCTTAGCTCTCATATATTCTCTGCTCACAAAGGGTAAGTTGTGCAACCAGTTCCTGGAATGGGCTAATCCAAGTCTGATATCAGCAAACACATCCATTCCGAGCGGCTTCGGGTTTGTCCAGAACGTGTTGCCACTTTTCACCTGCATATCTGATATACAAGCTTAAACTTGCACTACTAGTAAACCCACAATGAAGTTTCTGCCTCATTGGATTGCAACCTTGGAATCAACTTCATCGCATCGGTGATTGCGGGGATCAATGAGCCCCGACTCTAAACAAATTAAAGCGAAGAAACAAGCTTTTTGGAAAGCAGGCTAGGGCTGGACGAGGAATAGCCAGCGTGCTACGTAGTGTTGATAGTGGACCACTTGGCTCGAAACGACCTTTGCGCATCACTCCCAATTCGAAGAAAAAGCGGTACCGGAATTTTTGTATGATCTGGCCGCTGCACTGGAATTACCGCCGTCTTCTAATTCACAAGGCCCTTGCCCATCTCTCGCCCTCCTTCCCCTCCTTTCGCCTTTTTCTTCTTCTATTCTATTGTGCCTTGTCCATTTCCTTTGTCATCCTGCAGTTGAAATCTAGGTACGGATTCACGCTTTGGTGTACCAACTCCGGGCATTAATTTTCATACAATGCTAGTATTTACGATTTTGAGACAAAGTATCTCCTTTAGTATATGCTGGTACGGGGTTTGGATTGCGCAATCATTCATGAACCAATCATTCAACATGTACTTTCCTAAACTGGAAGGTTGCTAGCAGATGATGTACCGTGACAGTAATATTGCAGTCAGTGTGCACAATGAATACCTTCTTGCATGTGATGCATGATATAGTGTGGTCAGGGCCGGGGTATGGGACCATTTGGATTCTACCTGCTGAGTTAGATTATTACGACTCTTGATGCAGTTCTGTCACGGCCCATGACAGTGAAGCCATGGTCGGCTGGCGCTTCAACTGAACGCCGGCCATTCACGGAAAAGCGGCAGGTTGATCAAAATGACAGTCGTGGTTCCCTATTAGACTGAGCTTTGCCTTCCCTATACGACTTTAGGCAGACTTAATACGAAGATATCCGCGGCAATTGCGTGCTGGCATCATCTGTGGGATCAAGCCTCCAGTATCCTGAAGTTCGCAATTGAGAGTCGGGACGGGTTTGCAACACCCTATCATCAAACTCCATGACGAGGGACTCGCACAGTGATAGTCGCAATCACCTGAGCTGAAACCCGTCACGTCCCCGGGGCTAGTCTCGGTTGGCGTGAAAAGAGATATGGAAGAGACAACACTTGAAGATGGAGCGCAGGATTGATCGAGAACCTCTGGCTTAAGTGAGCGTAATCTTAATGAGCTCGAGAAGCCAACTCTGGAGCACCTTCACCTGGTTCGTCACTTTGTCCTCCTAGAACTAATTCTTTGCTGCTTCCTCCTCTTAATTACAGACGCAAAGGTTAGATTCGTCTGCCCATAAACATGCGCTATCTCTGTCTTCCTGGTGCATATGGAAGCGCAAAGGTACGGTGAGGGACCTTATCGATGAGCAGAATAAGCGGTGCTAACTCAGATTAATCAGAACTTCCAAGTTCAACTTGGGATTCTGGTGACGGCCCTCGAGGCGCGCGGCAATGTTGAGTTTACCTGGACTCAGGGAAGTCGCAAGGCAATCCCTCCCATTGGATTCGAGGATTATTTTGGCGCTGGGCCACTATGGCGATTCATTGACTACGATGGCAGTAGTGCTTTCGATATACTGGAGGAAATCAGAGATTTTCCAGAAGGCCCGAATGCAGAAGAGTCCATGCGACTGCTGATGGGTGGAGAACCGGGATATTCCGCAGCAAGTGTTCGGGAAGCAATCCACAAGCTACTCGATATAATTGATGCGGATATGGAAATCGAGGTATTATGTCCCCTGTGCTTGAATGAACAATTGCTTACCTGTTTCCAGGGCATATTAGGTTACTCCGAAGGCGCAACCACAGCCGCCACACTCATTTTAGAGGAGCGCAGGCTATGGGAAACGGAGGGCAGACCTCGAAGAATTAAGGTAAGATGCAAGAGAACCTGAAGGATTGGCAGTTGTGTAATGAAGGACTCGGGGCTAATTGACGACACAGCGTGCCCTATTTCTCGCTGGGTGGCCTCCATTAGCAATGACGGATGAGAATGTCCATGTTTTGCTTGCGGATCAAAGCCAAGACATTCTTGATATTCCCACACTACACGTTGTTGGGTGCAATGATCCTTATATTGCAGGAGCTGTGGCTCTATACAACATGTGCGAACGAACATCAGCCGAGTTGTTTGATCATGGCAAGGGCCATACTGTACCAAGAGATGCAAGGACAATTCAGGAGCTTTGTGATGCAGTTGAGAGACTGAACTCACAGGCAGAGAATTCAAATCATCCTGGTGGTGTACTGAAGGACATCAAGACTCTTCAACCTGTACCGGATGAAGTAATAGGAGCTATTACCAGGCTTCAAGGCTAGTGGATGGTGTGGAAGGGTCCTTTTTCTTTCTCGGGGTTCTTCGTTGATGCGTTGGTCTTTACTCATTTTGTCATACCGAATTTTGGAGCCAACGACCTACTATATTCAACATGATGTGGTATAGAGTTTGCATATATAGTTTCGTGAGTCGCTGTTTGCCCAAAGCCAGTAAATGAGACTGCGATATTGAGGATATTGAATTGCACTCTTGTGAAACGGCTACATCTCATTCACATCTCTTCTGCATCCTCACCGCAAGTACAATCCAGTGCCAAGGCTGATGATCTCCGATCAAGTTCTCATAATCACGCCTGACTCCACCATCGAGTCCTCTCACGATACCATACGGCAATTAGACTAGCTTAAGTCACAATACTGAAGAGAGGTAATGCATTTGGTGCGTGCTCTGATTTTCTACTTGCTTCAAGGAGGTAATGAGTTGAACACCGCTATGCGAAACTCAGCCCATTACCTTCGGAAAGAACGAAGACTTCTGAAAGCTGAACTTCTTTCAAGTAGATAATCATCGGTTGTGTAGTATTCACCCGAAGTAAAGCATGTCACATACCCTTCCGAGTCATTATTGGACATCTTTTCGCCATTCCCCACAGCGAGTCGCGTTCTTCACTGCATGCTACGCTGGTAGAGCTGAGGGGTATGCGTCTTTCAGCTCGAGACATAGGCTGTTGGACGCAAGGGTGTAGTCGGTATATTGCCCAAAACTCTACAAGCGGCAGTGCCGCGACATCCGCATTACAAAAAACTCGGCACTTTGATCACAAGCGTCGAATGTTCGGCACCCGATTCTTCCTCATTTAGCCTTTTTCCTCTTTCAAAATTTAGCTCGTGTTGAATTTGGGACTTCTCAATAGTCCCAGATTACTTGGAAAGTTGCTCTCTTAAATTGTGACCTCGCTGAGGCAGGACAAGCACCATTTTCACCTCTGCATGAGCCTTACCAAAAGTCATTATGGCGGAAACTCGACATTCATTACTGTTCTTCACAAACAGCGAATGGGGCCAGGCAAATGTCATTTTGGCAACCATACATGAGTTCCTCATTCTTGACACCTTGGACATTCATTTAGCATCCTATGCTGCATTGCTTCCAAGATTACAAGAATTTCTGACATCTCATTCTATCTCATACCCCCGCCCTTTGAAGATCTTTTGCAGTCAGGATGGAAAATTCCCGTCGCAAAGACCAAGCATCACATTTCATACTATTCCAGGTCTGTCTATCGCCCAGCTGTGCCATCAAGATGGGATTGCCACATCTTTACCGCACGAGCCAGGCCTGAAGGGGGCAATCCCATCGTACGCTCGGCTTGAAGAATTCTTCTTCCGGCATACGGCGGACGAGTATATGGAACAGGAGAAGCATTCCAAACAGGTTATTATGAAGGTCAGACCAGCTTTGATTCTTTCAGAGCAGGGCTTTTCCCCTGGCCTTGATGCGTGTATCGAGCTCAACCTGCCCTTTACCATCTTGTCCCCGAACTCCTTTAAAGATTTTGAGCAGCGGTTACAGCCTGGGCTCGCGATGCTATGGAAGTACCCAGCGTAAGTGGCTGTCCCCTCAATTATACCCGCTACTACGTTATGCAAAATAAGACCAGTTTCACAAGATACTCTTGTGGTATGTTGCGACATAAGATGGCCAATTGTTGTGTGGAATCATGAGTTGAGAGCTTACTAATTTAAGAAGTATGTAGTTTGGCATCTGCGTTCCCATTTCCAGTGCCCTGGAAACTCATCCCTACCAATATTTATTTATGGTTGCAGATGGGTTGGACTATTACACGGTCTGCGTCGTCGGAAACATCACGCCTTCGGACTCTCACTGCGAAGAGACACGAGAACGGAATAGAGGGACCACCACCAATAATGATTGCCTCGAAAAGGGCGTCACATATTCTCTGTCCGTCATTGCCGGAGCTCGATTTTCCAATGATAATTCGTCCAACCACATTCGGCTGTGGGCCCATTGTTCTACCAGCGCAACCTCTGGTCGTTATCGACCCAGAATTAGATTTCTGGCTTCATCGTGGTTCTATGAAGACCGTCCTGGTCAATCTAGGAACTCACTATAGCTCTGACTTGGCTTTTTCTATCGAGGTTGCTCACGCACTGAGAGGTGTCCTGGAGTATTTCAACGACGTGCAAATCCTCTGGAAAATGATCCCCCAGAGTGAAGGCCAGTTAAATGATATTCAAGGCGCCTTTGGCCAGGATCTCGTAGCGAACACAAGAGTTCGCATCGAGACATGGCTCAAGGCTGATCCTGTCAGCATTATTGAAACAGGAAAAGTCATTGTTCAAGTACATCATGGAGGAGCTAACACATATTTCGAAAGCTGCCGGTAAGCGAATCTCAGCCATAAACTATGTGAATAATTTGTCATGGTGAATGATGAAAGCTAAATCAATTTTCATCTTTGTCAGGTTTGCTGTTCCTCAGGTTATACTTGGAGCTTGGTGGGATACCTATGAGTACGCCGCGAGGGTCGAGTATCTCAAAATCGGCGTGTTCGCCAATAAAAAGGCAGCTCCCCGCGCTGAAGCAAGCGAGCTTCTCGAGGCTCTACTGAAAGTCCTCAAAGATGAGGAGTTCCACGCCAAGGCCACCAATCTGGCATCTGTTGTCAAGCAACACGGAGAAGGAAGAGTTCGAGCTCGAGACTACATTTTGGAGCTGGTTGGTCAACGAACCTGATACTACAGAAATTGTCTGGCCAACCACTTTTAGTGTAATTAGGAAGTATGTACTTATTTCATAGCCATATGAAGATGCTTAGTTATTGTTTCTTTCGATCAAGTGTTGTCTGATGTGAGCTCCAATATTCATCGTGATTACATACACTTCTTGTCCATTGGACTCTCAACTAGATCTCTCGCTGAAGAATGTCAGAGCTCGTATTCCACTTTCCAGAAGTAGCGTTTGAAACTGAAGTGCTAGTAATCGAGGAGAAGGTCTTGCGAAATTTGCTCCTGTCTCCTCGGTCTTCCCCGCAGTATGCACATCACCAGCGAATCATGCACAGCATACAAAAACAAGCTTTTGACCGTGGACTCTCCGGGTAGTATTCAGGGACATCCGTTCCCGGATTTTATCATTACCCCCGCGATGTCGTGATCAAGTCAACCGCAACCTAACATCAAATTGCTACTATAGTGTACCATGATACCATGATTCACCTGCCAGATACAATCCAATTACATGGCCATGCAGTGTGCTGGCTTTATGTGGGCATATTCAAGCTCCAAAAGGTTTGAACCCCGAAGTGGCGAGGCTCGGGGCTGAAGGCTTCCTACTCATTCCTCATTACTCATCCTCGGCCTCCGTACCGGCCAAACTTCGATTAGCCACATCAATAAGTTGGTCACATAAATAAGGAAGGTGATTTGCAAGGAAAATGCAGGTTTTTGCTGCAAACTCAATATAATCAGGAATTGAATGTAATAAAAGCTGCGCATGAATTCAATTCCAGATCTGATTACTCTCCGGTGTCTTTTCATTTCTATCATTTCCCAAATACATGCCCAGTATACCATAATCCAGTATGGATCTGCGACGTATATTCTCAAGCTGGACTGCTGGTCTTGGGCTCACCTCTACAACGAGGGATGCTCAAGATGATGACCAGTACGATGTATACCCTGTTCATATGCTGGATGATACGGAAGGCACTCGCAATTATATGGTAGGCCAAACCTTGGTTTTCAACGACGTACTTGACGCAGAAAGGCTTCATGATTCTTTATCCCGCTTGCTGGAGATTGGAGATTGGAGAAAATTCGGCGGCCGTATCCGATTCAAGGTACGGAATTCTTTTGGAAACGATTACTACCTTGCCCAAAGTCCAAAACGCTAGCTAATCTGAGCTGGATGGAGGATGGCGGGAGGCTAGAGATTCATTCTCCCAAATATTATAATGCAGAGCGCCCCGCAGTATTCTTCACTCACGATGTGTCCTCATTCGAAATTAGCATCAAGGATCATGACTTAGCTCGCGAGTTGCCAAAACCTACGCAAGAGCCCTCGATTCAGCGCGGCGCGGACGACTTCCGTAGCTTTGCGGCCAGAACCGATATTCCAACAAATATAGAAGACATGGTTCAGCGTAGCCTACCTTTGTTATCTTTACATATCACGTCATTCAACGATGCAACTCTTGTTGGCCTTGCATGGCCACATATATTGATGGATGCAGTTGGCATCAAAGCACTGTTGACATCTTGGTCTCGTGTGCTCTGCGGCGAGGATGAAATGGTTCCGGCTGTGCTTGGTGCGCATAATGATGGTAAGCTGATCTGTTTTTCATTGTTGCCCAGTCTTCAGAGAATAGAGTGTGGTTTGAGAAATCATGGTCAAGAAAAACAAAACAATGGCAACGGAATAAGACTTAAGACCACGAGGAGAGAATAGACGCAACTCGGAATTCCAAAACCGCATTGTGACATGATTGCTAACAAACTTTCATATGTCTTAGTCCTTTATGATATGACGGATGAAACAGATCACAACTTTGAGGTCCGACAGGAATCGTTTTTCGTCAAAAATAGCTTGAACGGCTTAGGTCTTATCATTTTCATAATACGACATTTATGGACAGTCATATGGTATCATGGGTTCGAAAAGCGGACAATTTACCTTCCAAAGTCAAAGATCCTCCAAATCCAGGAAAGCACAAGACTGGAGGCTGCAGAGGCTGCCAAAATCAAAGCGCAGGAGAGTTGCTTCATCAGTGAAGCCGACATCCTGATGGCCTGGGCCGCCGAGAAAGTCATAATGGCAGAGGCACAATCGAAACCAGTCACTATCATGGCAGCGGTCAATGTGCGGTTCCGTTTGTCATCTGTAACGGAAAAAATCACCGTGAATCATGGCGGCGTTTATTTGCAGAATATGGTATTAGCATGTTTCGCATGCCTGCCTACTGCGCTTCGGCCTGTCTCTTGCGGGGCCATTGCTTTAGAATGTCGGCGACTTTTCACGCAACAAACTACGGAAGAAGAGATGTTGAAACTTCTGCGTGTTCTACGCAAGATGAGAGATGCTGGCAAGGAGGCTAAAATGCCGCTTTGTGGGCAGTCAGACGCACTGCTCATCCTCTGGAATGATTTAAGCAAGATTGACTTGCTCAGTGCGGCCAACTTCAGCGCGGCCGTGTTAACACAAAACAAGTCC
This sequence comes from Coniella lustricola, assembly GCA_003019895.1. Classification (NCBI taxonomy): domain Eukaryota; kingdom Fungi; phylum Ascomycota; class Sordariomycetes; order Diaporthales; family Schizoparmaceae; genus Coniella; species Coniella lustricola. The sequence goes on along the minus strand of KZ678481.1, from coordinate 27,909 downwards.
ATCAGAACAGGAAGTAACGCGCCGGGAACAATGGAATACCACCATCTTCAACGTCTGAAACCAAACTACTGGGTAGCGAACACCTTTACTGTTCTAGGTAAAGACCACCATGGAGGTTGTTGGATTATGGGACTATTGTCGCCAAAAGTATGGGAGAGGTTCCACAGGGACTTTCAATAAGATAAAGCCGAAGCTCCAACTACAAGAGCCTTATCACACCAAATAGATTATAGTACAAAGTTTCATTCATTTGGATTTACGGAAAATATTGAAGATCAGGATTTTGAAATAAATTAATGTATCAAGCGCGTAGATATCGTGGTTTTGCTACCGATATAACCCTGCATACAGGAATTATTTTATTTACGTATTATCGGAGATGTCGTCCACATGCCGGGAATTCATCAACATTATAATGCCATGCTAGCTGCTTCATTTCAATTAGACGCTTAAGTAGCTCCTACCACGCTGCTTGCTATAGCAGAATATAATTCAGCTTTCACAGCTCATGCTCTGTGCTGAGCTCCTTAGACATACAGCTTCCTGCAAACTGGGTAACTGATTAATCTCTTCTGATTAGTACAACCAATGAATATTATAGTAGGGAGATCAAAGTTACGCCCTCATTATACTCGCGGTATATGCAGAAATCTACTCGCTTGTGTTGATCTCGACGTTAGGTAAATATGCTGACTTAATCCGCATAGCTATACATCGTAGAATTTCAACCGAGGCTACGGGCGAGCGGCAATAATTTCTGGTAGATACTTAAAGGATGCTATAATTACATGGGGTCTTTCCATGGCTTAGAAACTAAGACAAACGTTTGCTACTATAGATAGTATGACCTTGACACCCGCATCAGCACGGAAGCCGACGATGATCGTCATCCACTTGGCCTCTGAATCTCGCTACTATGGCTACGATATAAGATGTGGTGGCGAGACTAGCACCATCAGCTACAGGTAGCTGATGAGTGCTCAAACAGTGTGACAAGCGGCATCAACGCGCATTCGCTCAGGTGCCTTGGCTGTCAGCGCTTTGATATCCAATGCCTTTCCAGCATTTCTTGACGGGAAGAAAGCTTTTTTTTGGTCTTGACATCATTATGATCTTTCATCTTGGCCTTGTCTCCTTCCTTCTTTGCACTCGACACAATTTCCTCTTCGGGTTCGTGGTAAGCTACAAACCGGTAAAGTTCGAAAGTAAACTTTTTCATCTTGTGATGCCTGGGATTGGGTCTTAGTTCCTAATTCCTAAAGTGTCTTGTCTGATTAGCCGCCGCTTGCTCTGCCGCGGAATATAATCCTTACCTCTAGTCTACTAAGCGCCTTGAACAAGTCACCGCTCGTCATCTACTTAATTGCTAAACCTTCCACTTGTCGCCGTTCACTGTGGCTCGTAGATGCTGATGCATCTCGCTGATTTGCTCTCGAGACCTTTACTAGCGGGGACCGGAGGGCTTGGTTATTTGCCGTCGTTGTGGCAAACAGTATAAGCTTGTCCGCTCGTCCGTCTCTCTGCCAATATGTCTGGACATGTCCTTGCTCTCTTGATCGTACTGTTGTTATTCGCTGACAGCTCTGAACTCTTGAGCCAGTCCACGAATTTACTCTTGTCGATTACCGGAACACGTTGTTAAGGACGATGCAGCAGACGTTGTTATAAATAGATTGATGCTACGGCGCCGTACACGCCGCTTGGGTAGGTCGGTCAAGTTTATGGCTACTAGTATCTTTGATACATGGAGAGAATTCCGGTGATCTGCGTCATGTCGGAAATGATTTGAGATGCGGAATTCTGGGAGGTTCAAAGTGTGAGTTAGGTTGGACATTATTACAAGCCGAAACACAAGTCGAGGGACAAATACTCCGGCGCGGGGTAATACCAGCTCAGCGGCTGCACAGGAGATTGTAATGACGATGGGAGTATTAGAGGACAGAATTTGAAGATGATGTGAAATTATGGTAAGCTATGGAGAACAGCGGATTACGTGCACTTTGGATTCTGAATTCAAAAAGTATGACGATTTACAGTAGGCGGTCTTTCGGTGGCAACCGTAGGCTTTAGCAACAAAGACAAATGCAAAAGTATTCACGTCCACAGCCCCTCTATTGTTATGGCTTTTGTACCCTGTTACTAACTCTGCTCTGTAAAGTCAGTGTTGTTTTAGGGCAGTAGCTTCGCCTTAGGTGCAGTCAAGCATTTAAAACATAGTTATGCAGCCATATCTCTGCTTTAAAACGTGTTCTCTCTTCTTCGTATTTGTTCTCTCTTCTTTTAGTCTGATTCTGAGCAAATTTCTCCTTTGGTCGATATGAAGCCTGCTCTCAAATGATGGATTAGGCGAACTCGTTATTGACTAGTCATAAACATTGCGACATTGACTGCTTTGCTATATTACAATTTATTCATTGTAGCTGCCAATTTTACCAACTATACGGCGTTGGCAGTTACTGTATAGTGTGCTGGGCTTCTACATTGTAGGGCATTACCTAGGAATCTTTTCCTGTGAACTAATCCTGCTTCCAAGCCTTGGCTGGCCAGATATAGTCGAGCTGGCCAGTCGGAACGTCACTAACCATCGATGTTTATTGCATCAAGCTCATCACGATCTCAGGCTCGATAGCGGCCACGTACAGTTTGGAAGACAACATCCCAGCGGCAAAGGATAAACGGGCAAGGAGGCGTGAGGGGTAGTGATGGTGAATTCCGCCATTGTCACAGTCTCCTGCAAAATGTCATAAATGCTGTCGGAAATGTGTTGTTCAAAGCTGCTTTTGTATTGATTGTTCATAATTCTCATGAACATTACGTCTACTGATGGTCAACTGCATACGCAGGAAAACTGGCAGTGGGAAATCCGACGCGAGAGGCCAACTTAGCTGAAGAGCAGATGGACGGATTCGCTGGTGCATTTCCACTGCCCATCGAAGCGCAGCTCAAGTCTCTGCATATAATATGCTCGGGGCTTGTGAAAGTCACCCTCATTGCAATTGTGACGTAATCCCGATTCTTGCTGATTATGGCACGTCTCGTCTCTAGCACGGCGCTGCAACCGAATACCAAAACGCGATTGTCGACAAAATTGGCACTTTCATATCTCATCGGTGTGCTCCGGCCTCACTAGGTGCTCGTAGTATTGCGGTGTGATCTGCTTCTACCCAGCGAATCGTAGGTCTGGCCAGCATCTTCGTCGTTCTCTGGCGATTGGTAGGCTTCCCGAAGACGGCACGCTGCCTCTCCCAGGATAATGAGAGCACACAGAGACAGAAAGGTGTCGCGAGCGGTGACAACACAAAGAATGCCAAAAGGTGGCCAGAATGCTCATCTTGATGGTGAGCATGTTGGTGTTGTTGGTGTTCGTGAGTTCGTGCGTCGGTGTTTACGACCATGACAAGAAGAGGCTTCAGCGCCATGAGTGCGGCTTGGAAGCGTTTGCAAAGGAGTAGATTGGTGGACTCGAGCACTGGCAGTTTGCGTCAAGAAGCGAATGTGCAATAGGCTGTGAAAGAAGAAGAGCCATGGTATCAGGTCGAGGCAGCATGTGTGCTTGTGATTGTGATCGCAAGCGCGTTGTGCACAAAGAGCCAGCTGAAAAGTACATAGCTTGGGGCCCGATGCGGCGCGACTGCTGTTAGCGTGCTTTTCGCCTAAATACCCGAGTACCTGCCAGACTCGCGCGGCAAACCCCAAGTCTTGTGACAGGGGTCGCGACAGCAGCAAGTGCTGGTTGCTGCGGGGCACTGTGCTGGGGATCTGGGGTCAGGCTCGGATTCATGCAGCCACTGCATAAATGCGGCGCACCGGTGTTGAGGCAAAGGAGACTCGCAATATCAGCGAGACACTTCTTCAAAACCAAAAATACAGAACAATTTTTCGATATTTGCGCAGAATGCATAACATAATCGCCAAATGCAGAGTTAGCGAATCGACGCCTGTAGCATTGCATCGACCAATATCATGACGGAGCTGCCTTGATGCGAAGGTGCCATGGCACCAAGCACCAAATACAGTTCACAAATTCCCTTGCCGCGCAATCATACTTGAAAGCGATTCGGAGGAGCAGCAGATCATGGCAAAGGTCAAAGGAAAAGCTCAAGCCGAATAACACAAGCGTGCAACTGACAAGTGGATGGTGCACTTCGGATGGCAAAAGGTGCAATTGATAATGAAGCTCAAAAAGTGCAATCGGAAGTTGCAACAACAGTCTGTCTAGAATGTCAAAGTAGCAGAGGAGGCTGTTCACTTGGCAACCAGAATGCATTTGCAATGCATCACAGCAGGAGACTAGGCGTTCAAGCCTGAATAGAACTCACGTTAGTCGTGGCTCGTCTGAGATCATCTGGGTGATCCTGGAAATCTGTCATTTCAGCTTTTGTGCACTGTAATGGGTCAAGTGCTGGGATGAATCATATTACACGCTGAATTTAGACAGCCAAACGTGTGGTGCACGATTGCAGCATCCTGGCCTTTGAGTGCAACATGGAGCTTGGGACTTACAGACGCCTTGTGGTGGATTCCAAAGCGTGCAACGGCGTGCGATTACGACGCGCAAGGAAGCGTGATACAGAATGCTCAGAGAAATGATGTTGCAGGAAATCATGGCAAGGAAAAATCCGATTGACATGAAATAAGGTTGATCCCTGATGAATTGAAAAGAACGGATGGCGCATAAGCTTTTGCACGGAGAGATGCAAAAAATCGAAAACGTAGAATGGAAAGTACAGAAATTCGATGGTGCAGGGTGCAGAAAAATGGTGCAGAAAAGTGGTGTAGAAAATGGTGCAGAAAGCTATCCAAAAAAGAGGTTGGTACAAAACAGTGGCGCACACTGCAGGCTAATGTGCTTGGTGACTGCGGTAAGCCATACATACGGCCCTGAAGAGCCGTAGAAGTCAGTTCGCACTCATTGAAAAGGCACACCTCAAAATTTCTCCCAGTCTGCAGAGCTGATGCGCTACTACTATTTTTGAACTCCGCACAATAATCACAATTACTTGTGATCGTGTCCCGAAATATCTATCGAATTGGATTACTATTCCAAACTTAAGGTTCCGGGCATCGCTGACCAAGTATTCGTAAGTCCACCTTTCAACGATGATCACCGCATGCCCGCTTACATTGGGTGTGTTTATCCTACGACGCCTCGGCCTCTCCCCGCGGCTTGGAACGAGTCTGTATTTTCTGGTAAATTGGCGGCAGACGAAGTCGTGGACCTGGAACCACAACTTGCAGGAGAGTCGGCATCACAGTTGCAGTTCCTTGTTTTGTGTCTCTTAGAATGTAAGGCAGTGCTACTGGTCCTTGTGCATGTTTGTGCTGCAGCTCCGGGATATTGTCCGCGCCAGCCGGTGTGCTTCTCCTCTGCGTCATATCGCAAGCACTCTCGACTGAAGAGTATTTGTCCCAATGTACCTTGGGGAGTTTTGAGATGGAGCAGAATCTTTCACAAAGGGCCTTGGGGCTCTTCGTGCTGCATCAGCCAGGTCTGTAGCTAAGTGGCTGTGTTCGGCATTACGCAACAATTCAAATAGTCGTCCAGAGGAGATATCTGGCGGAGAATGTAGTTATTATAGACAAGGAACATTATTTGTGCGGCATCTAAATCCGTAAGACATCTCGAAGACTTAGGAAGGGCTTCCAATCCGTCATTTCAGCAATCTTGACTGTATAATAAGTCATGATATTGTTTATTATATTTTTCGATTTCAGATAGGGACAACCAACAACATTCAGGCTTATAAGCACATATTTTTATTCTTGATTCTTGTCACTACAACTTAAACTCCAAAGGAGCAGATGTCTCTCTTCTAAGCGGAGTAGCATTAGCTCCATGGGCGGGACAAAGCATAGCAACAATGTCAATGTAAGGAAAGCCAAGTTTTCGCCTGTCCACATCTAACCAAGCATCTCACGAATGCACTAAGCAATTATCAGTTTTTATTTCCCCGAATGAGGATCTCGGTTATGGCCTCGTCCAAAACATCGTTTGGATTATTTCAAAAGTCAAATAGTCATAATTACTTCGTGAAGAACTTACCAAGATAAAATTACTGGTTAATCATGGGAATTAGTGTTGCTTATGGATTTTGCCTTCCTGTCCAAAAACACAACGTGAATCAGGGTTCGAAAAAATGAATAGAACCCGTACACTTTGCGTCAAGTTGTTATGATTTGACTTTCACATCATCAGCAGCCATTCCAAGAGGAGTATGGAATTTTAATGAGTTGTGTCATTTTTAATTTGGTGCTGTGTCTCTGTGTAAGTCCCGTACTCTATTCTCTGTATCTGATCCTTCAGAATATTTGTATTGCTGCTCCATTGTATCTTTACTATTTCCAAAAGTATAAGCTTCACGACGGTGACTCACAGTCTGAGTACCCCTGTACTTTATTTTGGTAGCAGATTGTATATGAGGAAACCGCTCCCATCGTCAACCTCCGCGAGAAGACTGTGGCCGCGGGCTTTATCTGGTACACCGGCTGAGTTTCCGTTCATCCAAATGTTGCCTCCTTGTGGCGACACATGCTGCCAAAGTGTTACAAATTAACCAGGAACGACACCAGCTAGATTGTTCTGGATCCTACATGACAAGTACGTCTCGATCTGTCACAAAGCGTTTGTACAGCCACGCTCTATATGCATATTGAGGAATATTGGCCAGCGTTTCACGGTGAGTCGCAAGCTATTTTTCTAACAGGAGACTAGCGCTAGATCGTATTTAGGTTTATAGAATAACGAATGGTCGGCGTGATTATAGCGGGAACTATTGAGGTATATAGCAAACGATATCAGTGGCTCATCTGGGAGATGTCGATGTTTGACAGCTCCTTCGGGACGGGATAAGTAGTTGTGTGACAACGGAATATGCACCAGCAAGTCTATAAATTGAACGTCCATCCTTTGGGCCTTACCCTTTCTATATCAGGTTCTCCTCCTCAAGTTCTGGGTTACTAAAGATTATTGCCCTTCTGAAATTTAGGGTCTTATAAGCATTTCTCTTTGTAGTAGACAAACTGTACTCTTGCTTGCCAAACTCAATAGTTGAAAACAAGATCCTCCCAATCGTTGGGTTTGACAAATACCCAACCATATCAATCGTAAGACATCATATCGAACATTCATTCAATGTTATAGAATTCGGGCTACATTTCTGCCTTATCACTATTCGACATCATTCAATAAATAGTACTATGATAAAACCTACAACGGCACCCACATGTACGACAGCAAGCTGTTTTACTGCAGCCATTTGCAAACCTCTCATTCAGGTTTGAGGTCTTGCATGTATTACAAGAGTCTTCAGAATAAAATATGACAATGCAATGCACAAAATAATTAGACCCTGATATTCAAGACATAATTAAAACTTTCACTGCACCTTCAACTATCCTTCTGGCTGCCAGTTTGGCCACCAATTCTCATCAATGGCGAAATGTGTGCAAAACTTCCTCAAGTAGCAACAGTAGCCGGAGCATCGGTCTTGATGTTGACCGGTGTCGTCACATCTGCCGATACATTGTCCTCGTTCCAGGTAAGCAAGTAAACAGAAGCGCCATCCATCTCTACTTGCTTGGCCCAGAACTTTGCCTCGAAGTTCGAGCCAGAGACGTATACTAGTTGTTTCCCATAAAGCGTGATGCCACTTGTTCCATTTGTCGACACATGAACCTCACCAGAGTTGGCACCCGTGAGATCCAAAGCAAGACCTCCAGGAGATGTTCCATTTCCCAGATAGGCTGTAGCCGAGGTCGAAAGTGACGTGGTAATTGAAGGCACATTCCATGTTACTGTTTGCAAGCTAGCCAATGCTGTGTCTGATGCAGAAATATAGAGCTTGCCTGAGTTATGTTAGAAACCAAGTGCCTGAGAGCCTTTGAATCCCCGGCTCTCGAAGTTCTTACCATCGTCTAAATTGTAAAGCAGAGGAGAGCCCGAGATATTGGTGCCGTAAGCATACAGACTCGCGTTTGTGACTGCAGTCCGTGCAGCGGCGAGCTGCGAAGAAAACGCCAGCGTTCCTGGCAGAACGAGGCAAGCAAAGAGAGTTGAACAGTGCATTTTCGAAACGTGTATGTAGAAGAAATGATTAACGAGAGTGATTGAAAGGACCAACAACAGTGTAGCGAGCGTCGCAGTGCCCGAGTCTCAGGGAAGGAAAGGAGTGACACGAAGACGATGCACAACAACCCATAAAAAATGAGCATGCACGGCAATCTATAGACCGGCAACCTATTTTCTATTCTAACACTCTTTTTAACTACCTAAGGACTTTGACTTCTTTTGATACCAGGGTCTCCAAAGCTAAGGGATGGTGCACACGGTCCTCCGGAATACGCGCTATACGTGCCGACTAGTAGATCCGCTAGGCATGCTGACGCGTCCGAATCGCCCAGACTTTTTGTCCTGAGAAGAGTATAGCCAACGCCACAGAAGCAGTGCGCACAGCCATTAGTTCAATTCCGCAAAAGGGATTGAGAAGTCAGTGAACATTGTGAAATTGAGTATTACGCAAGACTGCTCTAGACAGCAAGGGTCCTGCAAGCTGTTGCAGCAGCAAACTCGTCAAGAACGTCAAAGCGATTTTGTAGTATATGAAGGATTAACTGATAAATAATAGATTCACCTGTAATCCAAGACCAGAATTGACGATAAAGCAGGAGAGAAGCTTTGCCATGTTGCCGAACTAGCGGCGCTTGCGGCGTCCGACCGCCTAATCTTTCACGCAAATGCTCCACTCTTACGAGCTCGGGGCTGTGAACCTTGCCAAGTAAGCACAATCAATCACTGCCACCTAGCTCTCTACCGTGCGAGTAAAGCCAATTTGATACGGGCGCTCGAGATCCTGCGCCGTTAATGGATTGCTACTAATAGCAGGAATTGTGGCATTAATCTAAATTCAAACAGCACTTTTCCTTTTCAAAACTTTAATATTACTCTTGAAGTCTATCATATAGCGCTACGATTGCACACATACACATATACATCAGAGCTGGACATACTATATGTAAATACTTCTATAGGCGCCCCCGTTGAACAGCCGCTGTAATTTTATGGAACTGATTCCAGCACGGCCGAGCTTGGATCTCCTGGGCGCCAGCGTGTATCAGAAATAAAAAAAAATGTACAGATTTTGAACTGTATGTTAGTACCAGATTGCGCGGCATGTGCGCCAGACACGAATGCCTATCGCCCTTCTGTATCAACAAAGGCACTTTAGTCTGCGAGTTGAGGTCAGTGTACGCTGTGATGTCTGTGCGGAATATTCCTCCATGGAACTTTCGAACATGCGATACGAAGGGGACTTTGGTAGAGCTATCGAACACTATCCCGTTCTTAAAACGACAGTCCTTCCTGCTTTGAGCTGCATATGTTCAAGTCGTCACACCACAGTCACTCACTCTCTTTTAATTTGCTCCCTTCAGCCATCCTTCGCGTGTCTCCTAACATTCATTTGAATATGCTTTTTTATCTTTGGCTTTTCGTGGCCCTTTCGGCTGTTTTGGCAGCCCCAGGTCATCCACATGATTTGGGCGAAACTTCACATGCTCACGCTTTGGCCAAGAGCACACAACCCGAGATCCATGCCAAGTCCTTACTTCCTGCAACACTGGGAAACATATTTAGAGAGATCTTGGGTCTTTCTACCCATGCTCAAGACAACCAGAATACGCAAGCTCAGGGCAACCAGAATATCGATTGTCAAGACGCTAAATCCCGCCGCGAACATGAGGCGTATTGCGCAACTCAGACGACTTCTTCCACAGCAAAGACATCAGCCAAGACTTCTTCCACAATAAAGACCTCCTCTGCGCTCAAGACTTCTTCCACGGCCAAGACTTCAACTTTCAAGTCTTCTCCAACTGTCAAGCCTTCTTCGACAAGTACTTCTTCTTTCACAAGCACTTCTTCTTCTACAGCCACGTCTTCTACTATCTTCGAGTCCTCCTCTGCCGGGCTGACGACACAAAGGTCCTCAGCATTTCAAGCTTCTTCCACAGCTGGAACATCTTCAGTCATTGGGACATCTTCGGTCGCTTCTCCTACTTCCACAGGCCTGACTACAACCTCGGCACAAATCAGCAGTTCCTCTGAGACAGTAACTACCGTGCTATCCTCTACAGTCTCATCTTCTGTCCTCACAGCCTCTACTGCTATTTCTTCAGCCACCACAGTATTGACCAATACGACCTCCACCATTTCAAACAGCACGGTATCATGCATCAACAGCGCCTCAAATCGATCATGCTGGGGAGACTACGACATTTCCACCAATTATTATGATGTCGTTCCGAATACTGGAGTGACGCGAGAGTACTGGTTCAATGTTGAAAACATCACCGCCGCGCCCGACGGCGTGGAGCGCGTGGTGCTCGCGGTCAATGGCTCTGTGCCCGGTCCAACTATCATTGCCGACTGGGGTGACGAGATCGTTGTCCACGTGACCAACAACATGGCTAATAACGGGAGCACAATTCATTGGCACGGTATTCGCCAGAACTATACAAATGTGAGAATCCTTTTACATTGTCTCAACAACACCAAAATCGCTGCACTTATCCCTTCTTCAACGACATATGACACTGATAAACGACGTGACACTAATGAACAGTTTATAGTACATGGATGGTGTTCCATCCGTGACACAATGTCCGATTGCACCTGGCGACACGCAAACTTACAAGTGGCGTGCTACCCAGTACGGCACGAGTTGGTACCACTCGCATTTCTCTGTCCAAGCCTGGGACGGAGTCTTTGGAGGTATACTCATCAACGGTCCTGCGACAGCCGACTATGATGAGGATCTTGGCCATGTTTTCCTGAACGATTGGTCCCACCAGACAGCGGATGTACTCGCTTTGCAGGCAACTATAACCGGTCCTCCAACTCTGCAAAACTGTCTCATAAACGGCACAAACACCTGGACTGCGGACGATGGTACGGTAGTTGGATCACGTTTCGAGACCAATTTTGTTGCTGGTACACGATACCGCATGCGCCTTGTCAACGGTGCAGCTGATACTCACTTCCGCTTCACCATCGATAACCATACTTTGGAGGTGATTGCAAACGATTTCGTGCCTATCAACCCCTACACCACTACGGACTTGAGCATAGGTATAGGTCAGCGATATGACGTGATTGTTACTGCTACTGAGACAACCGGGAATTTCTGGATCCGGGCTATTCCACAGGAGTCGTGCTCTGACAACGACAATGTCGACAATATTCTTGGAATATTGCGCTACGACAGCAGTTCCACAGCTGACCCGACATCAACAGCCTACGCAAGTCTGGTCGACTCTTGCGATGACGAAACGGCCACCAATCTCGTTCCCTACCTGTCAATGGATGTTGGCTCAGTTACATCCGAAGATGATGAGGCAGCTGAGCTTCAATTCGGCACGACCATTAAGTGGACCATGAACGCAGTCTCCTTTGTCTCCGAGTGGGAATATCCTACCGTGCTAGCAATTTCTGAAGGTAATGATACTTGGACTGCTGCTGAGCATGTCTGGACCCTGCCTAATGCAGATGAGTGGGTGCAGATGATCATCCAGGTGAGTTGAGATGTCTCGGCAGAACCCTTACTCGGAGGACTAACACCATCCAGACCGATTTTGCCCAGGCACACCCCATCCACCTTCACGGTCACGATTTCTGGGTGCTTGGCTCCGGAACTGGCGCCTATGCCAATGGCACTGCTCTGCAAACAGTAGGCACTCCTCGTCGTGATGTCGCCATGCTTCCCGCCGGCGGCTGGTTAGCTCTCGCCTGGAAGACTGATAACCCTGGAGCATGGATTATGCATTGTAAGACATTCCAATAACCTTGTGGGATTATTAAAATTTGTATCGTATACTGATAGATCTTTTTGATTCAGGTCATATTGCGTGGCACGCGGCCGAGGGATTCGCACTACAGCTCGTCGAGCGGGAACCCGAAATCAACGCACTTCAAGATAATGATTACATCGCCGACACCTGCACAAACTGGAACACCTATGTCGCCACTGATGGTATTCTTCAAGATGATTCAGGCATTTGAATAAAGGTCTGAGTGGTTCAGGACAAATATAGCATATACTAATTAATATTGTAAAAACTAATGACGTATACAAAATTTCTTTTCTCTTTTTCACACTTATTCTCATATTTCATTCATATGGAATTCATGGTTTGACAAGGTGGTATGTCCGCAACCTTTTCATATTGTTTTGGATGGGATGAATGCCAACCTATTTGGATCTCAATGATATGCTCTTCTAACTTTTGTTTGAGTAATGGCGCTACTTGTGATCTTCCCTCTAATCTCATGCTTTAGTAATTTTATTACTTCGGTCATTCAAATAAAACCATAAGATTCTGGTAACGTAATAGGCTAAATAGAACAATCAGTAACGAATCACAAGTCCAAATGTATGAGTAATATAACTATAATAAAGACATAAAAAGCCCGACATATACTGTTAAAATAACCATAGGGCATACTCTAAGCCCGCAAGTTTATCATATTGAAGTTCTTGCGTTATCGCAAACTAATCTTTCACAGGTTACATATTCTGAGGATTGCGTGGGTTATATAATCTAGAATACTAAAGCTCTATAGCTCGTCTCTATATCCGATAGGATTGGAGCAATTATACAGCAGGTTGAATAAGCGACAGCTGTTACTAAAGTAAGACAAGTAAGCAATATGATATTTCATCCTCTGAGTGCTGGTACTGCGATATTGCAAGCTATGCGAAGTATCCGGTGTACCAAAGAGGTTTTCATCTTAGGAGCCTATAAGTAGTAGCAAATTTCCAAAAAAGAAAATACATGAAGAATAATATTATATTTAAATATGTTTAAGCTGAACCTATGACAACGTTTTATTTATTTAATATTTTGCTTTTTCAAAACTAAGATCCATGTATAATTATATATAAAAGTCATTCATTTTCCGAATTAATATTTACTTCTATTACTTCCAAATCGATTAAGTTCGTTCTTATTATTTTCAACAAGGTATACTAAATATCCATTTGTTTATTAGGGGGTAATACCGAGTAAAGGGGGTATTTAAAAGAAAAGTAAATAAGTTTATTATGACGAATATATTATCTTAACCTTTATTAATATGTGTGAACCGTCGGATGACAGATCGACGGTTGCCTCCTGCTGTAGAAGGAGTGCGACAGCTGCATCTTTCATGTTTTTCGCTGCATAGTGGAGCAACGTCTCTATCCCTGACTACTTTCGCCTACGGTGATCTTCTAGCAAAGCCAGCATGCGAAAAGACTATTGAATCACTAAAGAGCAGCTATAATCATCTTTTACACTTCTCTACCGTTTTCGAGTCGAGATATATAGGGTCTAGTATAATTAGTATTATATTTCCACTTATATGCACTTTAGGGGTTTCATACCTGGAGATTTCTGTAATATCCATCGACGAATCTTCTCAAGTCCGATATGATCATGGCTCTCCTTTGATATGGAGTAATCATCGCTATCATCCTTCCATCTTGTGGAACCACCATTAGCTGCCATTCGTTTCGCCGGTCCTCCGACAAGAGCCAAAGTCTATAAGCATAGGCTTTCCACTGCTTACTATGATATTCTGTGGACAAATATCGTTATGTGATAAGCCAAGTGTGTGCAAATGCCCCACAGCGGATCGAAGCGCTTCCATAAAAGGTATCAACTCGATATCTCCGAGACCATCTTCTAGGAGACGCCATAGGGTATACCCAGATAATTTCTCGAAGACGATACCAATTATATAGCCTCTTCGGACCCGGCATCCATGATAAGGAACGATGTTAGGGTGAGGGTCTTGAGAGATAATCTCTAATGCTCGTGCCTCATCAAGGAGCATATCCCGTAGTTGTAGTAATCCGCGTCCGTCATCGCCTCTGAAGAAATAGTAATCATGTAGACTCGGTCTTTTAATGAATATGTTGGCACTAAGGTCTTCGGGTGCGACTCTCAAATCCTGATTCCTGAGCTCAGGATAGATATCTCGATCAGGTATTTGCTTAAGCGCCTCCTCGATTTGTTTCTCGGTTAGGTGTTGGCTTCGTTCACCCATAATTCTTCCAATATATGCTCTATCGTCATTACAAAACGCTGCTATGCCGCAATGATTTGGCTCACCACGAGCGTCGATGGTGTCCCAGCAACAGAGCGTGGGTCTCAACGAAGCGATGCCAGGCACCATGATTTTTTATTTCCACGATGGTTGAATAGGGACAAGAAAAGAAAGAGCTTTGCCCTTGGATCAACCCCGCATACTTACCTGTGACAGAACACGGTCGGTCGTTACATAAGCCGGACGGAATCGGCCCGATAACTTTGTACAACAGCGGAGCGTTCATTTGACTGCATACAACTCATGGACAACGTCACATAGATATTTGTGTCACGGGCTATGGCCCTGTGGTGGCTTTCGCATTGTCTTCAGCCAGATGATGTCAAGATGCACACGCAGTAGTGAGATTATTCATCAGTACTCTAGATATTTCTAGATGATCCTTGTTTGGCAGAACACTGATTTATATAAACCATCTTCTTTTACCCGCAGGCAGAGAGTGCGTATTTCTCGCTCTTCAAGCTTGAGATACTCGTAAATACAAGATCTTTGGTTGAAAGTAAGACCATTCACGCCTCTCCCAATTTGATAGATGGAGGCCTGTGGCTAGTATCTAATTAGAATGCTCGAACCTAGAGAGCAGACATAGCCTGCAACGATCGAGATACTCCTTTTCCTCAAGGTACTAGAGCAAGACGTTATATCTGTTCTCTGTTTAATATTTGTGATAGCATATAGGAGACAATTCCACTGATCCTGATCTTGGGAATGATTACCTAAACTGACATAGAACCTTTTTCGCTTTGGTTCGAGACCAAGAGCAACGGTCTTTTAACCCCTCTCTTTTGTATACCTTCGATTCTTAGGCCGATAACTAAGCCTTTTTGAGGCTACATCTTCCCATACCTATTTATCTGAACCTGAATGTTGAATTCAGATTTTACCAGCAAAACCGTTCCTCAATTGCATGTCTTGAGAGCTGATTCATATTCTACGTGCCTCGGACCACTGTCCAACTCTCAACACATATACATAGTAACGCCTCTATGCTTGATAAGGTCTCGGTGGATTCGGATTGTAACTAGCCGAGGTTCTGCACGTGACTGAGCCGCAGTCTTTTTTCTTCTCGGTGATAGTCGTCTACATAGTACCATCAGGCTTTATGATAGTCTTGGTTTGTTTCTCGGTATCGCACCTAGTAATGAAAGTTAGACTGGTAGTTATTAATAGGCGTTTCTATACGCACACGACTCGAGCTTATGCTTTATCAAACTGATTTTAGGAGGAAAAAAAAGGCGATGGAATGTTCGTATTCTGGAGCAGGTATGAAGTTGTTTGTATCCTATGGTCCATACATATATAGTGTTAGAAGCTTAGTCTTTTATATCGTTGAAATAATCGTTCTTCTTCAGATCTGCTTAAGAGATTACAATTTAATAGGTGGGACTTATTCTTGCGAGTGGCAAAAAGCAGAGGAGGGCAACTGCAGCTTTTTAATAATATCTCCTCTTCTCGACGAATCATAGACACGCAATAGATCCTCGATCACTATGTTAGGCAGAATTACCAGCACTTGTTTGGCTGCTAGATATTTATCGGCCACTTACTTGTACTAGTTACCAATTACAAGCACGTATTGATCAATGTGGTATGCGTTTTCTGCCGTTTGACGGTGGCGCAAGCTTACCAACCCCGGTACGCATGAATTGCCCCTCACTTGCAGGCTCTGCAGTCCAGCCGTTGTGCTACGCAATTATGCGGCGGGTAACGCTTCGTGTTTGCAACCACTTCCCTTGAAAAGTCAGTGGATTCCCCATTGCCGAGGTATTTTTTAGACCTCCTGGTAGGGCGCCAAGAAGGCGTATGCCTCTAATATTCTTTCGTGTAGGCCTCTTGTGACAGTACTCCGTCTTTGGCACGAATGAATTCAAAATCCAAGTACTTTGCGGATTCCCAGTGGATTCACGGTGCTGACTTCCAGAATCATCTGCTCCCGCACAATGCATCTGGCAATGTGTATATGCATTTTATATATTCGTATTGATTGCTTCGATTGCTATTCCGGCCGCTACATTGACGGCAAGGCATCAGTGGAAGGCCTCTTGTGTGCATATGAGCCCGTCTCGAAATTACAGTACTCGGTACTTCCTCATTTAAGGAGTAAATGCGCCCTAGGTCAGTATAAGGACGTAGTGCGTGAGCGCAATACGATAGCCTCATTGAGACAGATTGACTCCGACACAGCTCGGACTTGAAGTGCTTTGAATAGATGAGCAAAATTGAATGGACAAAGAAGTCGATGGCATTGCAAATCTTACTCTTATCACGACACCGCAAAAAGCTATAGGTATATATGTATCCCCACCCTTTGGAACGAAATAGGATGCAAGAAGATTTGGCAACCGCCTTCTTAGTCATTCTCTTTCTTCAAAACACGTCGTATAAATTCAGCACAATGGTCCAAATTATGAATATGGCGCTGCCAGTGCTGCTTCTCGCAACTACAACTCATGGTATAATGCTGCGTCAGAGCTCAGTCCATTATCCTAACGATCTGCCCCCGGAAACACTAGCCAATATCGATAAGCTTGGAAGATCCCTGACAGGTAATATACTCTTATGCTAGTCGAATCTCAACTTATAATAAAAATAGGTTACTAATGCCGTTACCTACATCAATCAACTTGCTGCATGTGGAGATGCCACTTGCGATGTTAATAGACTTACCAACACCGTATGCGAAATTGGGAGAACATCCACCACTCTACTCGACAAGGCCCTCAACCAAGGCGAGAGCGCAAGGCAGCGGGATTGTCACCTGGTATGTCGAGGACGCAGTATTCGAATATATATTAATACTAACGATCTTGCAGGCCGCGAGCCGCCCGGGCAGCTGGTCGTATCCGGGACCCTTACTCTCGGGGAGATGGTAAAGTCCGAGTAGGTTCAGAAATTCCAATGTCTTGGTGGGTACGAAGATGAACCAGTGATTAACTCGGTCATGGAAAGATGTTGTCGACTAGTGCAATGAAATTAAGCAATCGAAAGGCAAAATTAGTTATTTGTAGCCTGAAAGCACATGTATAGTACATACACTGGTGAAATTAGTGAATGAATATACTTTCTGCTTTTGTTAAGCCATGACTTTGTCTTCGTTGTGGGTGATATAGATTTCGAATTATGGGATAACCTACTTAATGGAATATAAGTGACGTGAGGGTGTTTAAAAGAGCCAGAGTATTGATACACATATGCGCGTTCTTTGGTCTATACATAATATCGTGTTTCATTTGATAGTAGCCCCACATTGCTATCAAGCTAAGTTTTGGATTACGAATATGCAAGTATGTGGACCACGGGTCAAGGCTTTGCAATATGACTTTTCAGCAATTGAAGCAGACAAAAATAGCGGATGGAATACTTCTTTGGCAGCTTGTTACAGCCGAAAATTCTGGAATCATGAGATTGTAGCTTCTGGTTTTGCTGTTGGTATGCTTCTTGCAATCGACCCGGCGCGTTAATCAAAAGGCATGGAAATATAAAAGGGATGACAGTAATTACGCGTCTATGATTTATGTTTAATCTCAGACATGTGAAACATTATGTAGTAGTTGGTTGGTTAATAACGGTATAGCGGTGCTTTCATAGATGACGTGGGATGCTTTAGGGTCAGATTAATAGGTCTTGAAATTCTTGCTTACTGCCTGTACTCGCCAATCAGGCTGGTTACTCCTCTAAGGAAAAGCAGTAGCACTGTCTAGTTATAGAATCTAGGTGCAGATCGTGGTGGGTCAGCCATAATCTCCATAACATATTCAGTGCAAGGATGAATTAGATTTCGAGAGGGGTTCGGGAAATTCGATATCGCTACTACCTAATCTGGTGCAGCAGGGTAACCTACACAATACGACTTAGTTCCAATTTATTTCATATAAGATTTAGCCTCGCTCTCAGCCATGATAGGCCATTTAATGTTCCTGCCTTAATTTGTAAATAAATATATTCAACTTGTTGGAATTCATAATTAATTATTCGTCCAAGATCTAGCTCAGTACAAGACGCAGCTGTAAACACACAGTCGATCTCTATATTATACCAGGCTGTCAGGATTGCAAGGTATGCTCAGGTCCCTTGGGCAAGAAGGATTTTTGGTTCGCAAAACCGCTGAGTACAGAGGAAAAGGAGACCCCGAAGAAGCTCGCTTGAAATATTATACATATAACAGGCGAGAAAAAGATTAACACATAGCTTAGGGGATAACAATTGTGATAGAGTAAATGTAACCCTCTACCACCGCCACTATGTCTGATCATAAACATTTTAGAGCATTCGAAACCTTCTCCGAGCGTATAGCTGAATAACATAATAATATGAATAAACAAATGCATACGAAGCAATTTTCATTATCCAGCTGCAGAGGATAACCGGTGCAATGTCGGCAACAAGGGAGACCCGACAAGAGGGTCCACAAAACAAGAAAGCTTAAGGATGGGCTCGAGATTGTGGAATGAAATAACATCAGTCACTCCAAAGGAAAAAAATTACAGAAGTAAGAGAAGAACGAGGCTGCATCGGGCAAGCTGAAAGTAGATTGTGCAATAGCATTCCAAACCTGCAAAGCAATATACCAAGACAGTCACAAACCTAGAATCCAGCGAGTAGCCGAATTTCGAGAAATGCAATTAATAGGTTTGCAAGTGCGGACAAAGTCTTTATTTTGAAAAAGCATTCAACTGTCTCGGAAGAGATTTTACCAACGCGGAATATGCCGTAGCTCTGATCGAATCCAGACTACTCTCTAATGCCGAGTCTACAGGCTATGCAATACTTCGACAGCCCTCGTTGTTATATCCTATTTCTTCGACCCGGTCTCTATTCTAGTCGGATACTGCGACAATGGTCTTTGACCCTAACCCTTAAGCCTTTATATAAGCCGGATAAAGGGGTTTTTATAGCCTTTCTCTTAAACGTACTCTTTAAGAAAGGCTTTTTCCCTTAATAATACAGATAGACAATTCACTTTAATCTTAAATTAATCCTTTAATTACTTAATAGTAATTCCGTTATTTTTAAAGCTATAAAGCTATTCATACATAATTTTTAAAGCTATAAAGCTATTTATAAATATCTTAAATATAAAATAACGTAATAATTATAAGTCCGGTTAGCCTAATTAATAGCTATACTACTTAGATTATTATTATAATACTATAATTAGTTACCCTAGTAATAGAAATAGGATTATAAAGAACTAGCTAAGTCTCCTAATTTATCTTTTTAATATACCTTTTAATAATTTAGAGTATAAGCTATAATATTATAACTTATAATCTTTTCCTCTTTAATTTACCTATTTAAGATCTTATTATTAATAAAAGGGAGTTTAGGAATATATTAATCTAAATAATCCTAATACTTAAATAAGTCTTTAAATCGAACTTATAAGATAAGAGTATAATAAGGAGATTATATCCGTTTATAAATAGGATTAGCTTTAAAAGGAAACTTTTACTCCTCCTATATACCTCGAGAAATAGTAATACTATATAGATAAAATTAGTCTTAGTAATAAGTATAAAAAGGAGGATAAAGAGGTTAAATTACGCTTTAAAAAGATCTTTACCTAGGTTAATAAGATAGTTCTATTAGAACTTCTTTATCTAATTTATCTCGAACTAAATTAATAATCCGGATTAAACTCTTAAACTTTTAAATAACTTATCTAAGGTCTTAAAATAGATCTTACTCCCTTATAAGCTATTATAAATAACCTTATTCGATACCGATTTTAAACTACCTTTAAGAAAGCGAAGATATTAATAGATATTATTAAATAGATAATAGAGTTTAATTAAGTATTTTTATATACTTATACTAAAGATTTACCTAAAGTAAAAGGAATTTTAATAGCTAAAAACTTTCTTTTAGCGCTATAATACCGGATTACTTTAAAATAAGCTAAACGAAAGTTATAAGATTATTATATAGCTTAAGCCTTCGGTTATACTACTAATTCGCTTAAAGATAATATTAAAGAGTTTAAAGCTCTCTATATAATTAATAGTTTTATCTAAAAGGGGTTTAAAAATATCGGTATCTTTATAATAGCTATATTATCGAGTTAATCTTAACCGAATTATAATAACTCGTTCTTACTATCTTAGCCTAAAAGCTACTCTAATCGGATATCCGAGGGTATCTACTATAAATATCTATATAAGATATTTAATTATACTTATCGGTAGGCGGCTATTAGCTATTAAAGGCTTTGCTAAGCCTATACGGATAGACTTCCTAATAATAAAAAGGTTAAGTTAAGCCCTAATAAGTATATATATATTCTAAGCAAATTCTTAATACTTAAATATACTAGTCTATTATAGAGTTATAAAGATAAAGGTTAACTCTTAAAGAATTAGTCTCCTTCTTTATATATACTATATCGATACTAAAGATAAAACGGATTATCTTAATCGTAATCTAATTAAAGTTACGGTTCTAATAATAATAATATCTATAAGGGAGAAAGTTTAAAGGTATAGATGGTCTTATCGTATTATTTACTTTCTTATAAATTATCTATTTTAATATTAACCTAATAAAATTAATAAAAAATAGCTTTTAAAAGTATAATTATAGCCTTTATTTTTATAATAATCGATTATCGTCTTTTTAATTTATTCCTTAGAGCTTTTTTAATATTAAAATTAAGCGCTTATATACTCGGTAAAAGTATAGTTTTAGATAATTATAAAGTAATTTATATTATTAACTCTATCGACTTACTTAAGAATAGATCTTTTAAATTATAGATAAAAGGTTTAATTATTAATATAGGTAATATCGATCTACTTATATATAGTTATAGTATTCGTATTATAAAGAACTATCTTAATAGTAGAAAAGATAATCTAATTCTTCGAAACGTATTTTTAATTAACGGATTTTATATTAATATTATCTTAAAAGCTTTACTAGTTTAAAAAGGCGTTTAATATTATAATTAAGTTATATAATTTAAATAGGTATTTTAAATAATAACTTTATAATAGCTACTCTCTCTAAATACTTTAATCTTACTTTCTTTAAATATATTCCTAATAATATATCCTATTTAAAAGTCCTATTTCTCTTACCTTCCAGCTAATATAGTATTTTATATATACTAATTATAAATGTCCCTTTTTAATCCTTAAAATCTCTATTATAATAATAAATAGATTTAAAATACCTTTAGTACCTTTATTTAGGCTATTTAAGAGTAAGGGTACTTAAGTAATTAGTATTTTAATCCTATAGCGTTATAATTAATAATATTAAGCGAATTAACTATAAACCCTATATAAAGGTATATATAACTAGAGTTATTCGTTATATACTATCCGAGAATAATAGTCCTAAACCGTTCTACTATATATATTAGGATATTTTCTCTTTTAATACTAGTATTAGCAATATATATTACTATATAGTATTTAAAGATAAATTCTTAAGTAAGTTTATTATTACTATTATAATAGATAAGTCTAGAAGTATAGCTTTTAAGGCTATTTATAACTTTATAACCTAGGTTTATTAATAATTTAGGCTTTATATCTATAAAATATAGTAAGATAATAAAGCTATAATGATTAGAATAGATTATAAAACTATTTATATACGCTAATATAAATTAATTAATATTAAATTTAAGATTATACTACTACGGACGAAAGAGCCTAATCGAGTAGCCGAAAAGGTAGGACGAGAGGTAATTAATAAGGCTTTAGCTATATTAATCGGTATAAAATTACTACCTTATCTTTAGCCGGAAGTAGTACTTATAGCAACTTATTTATATAATATTAGTTCTATAGCTTCTAAGTAATAGTAAACCCTAGAAAGTATCTTAAAAAGCTAGTTTAATTATTTTTAACTTAGTATACTTTTCGATAAGGATTTATAGCCTAATTAGGGGTATATCTATATACATAACTATAAAGTATATATTCTTAAAGTAGAGAAGGAGCTCGGATTAGTAAGACGGGAGATAAAAACGTCTTCTTATACTTATATTAGATATCTAATAAGGTATAGGGCTTTAAATATCTTTTAGGTCTAGCTATTATATCTTAATACTATTAAATCTACTTATAATATATAGTTTAACGAAAACGTTTTTTATAACCTGAATATTTAACCTAAAGAGCTACTTCTAAAACTAGAGATAATTTTACTAGAAGAGGAGAAAAAGGAGGAAATTCTAAATACTATTTATATTTATATAGGCTAGCCCGAATATAATTAATTACCCTTTAAGGTATATATTTTAAACCCTAATATTAATCTACCTTTTAAACTAGGGGGTAAATAGGCCCTAAATAAGTATTTAAAAGGTACCTTAGATATTAAAATAGAGGATATACCTACGCTAGAATAAATATCTAAGGATATATAACTTTTAGAAGTTATATATACTCTAAAAGATGAATTTTAATTATAATATTTACTAGAATGCTTATTTAAACCTAAAAGTATACTTTAGAGAGGTAAACTATTATATTCCTTAATTCGATATCTGCCTTTCAATAACGAAGTTTTATCGAAAGATTTAGTTTCTACGAAAGAATATATTTTAAATTTAGATATATTAATTAAACCTAAATAATAAGAGCTCTTTATCCGCCCTAATAGCTTAGGGACTACTAAATTAGGTATTTTATAGCTTAGGGGGTTATTAAGACCTTAATTACTCTTAGATAAACTATTTAACTCTAAATCTATCCCTAATTATATTAGGAGTATCGATCCGGGTCCGAGAAGATTACTTCGGATCTATAAATATAGAGAAAGATAAGCTAAATTATATTAATTATACTAAATAGCCTAAATTAAATATATAAAATATAAAAGTAACGAAATGTATTTTATATAGGCTTATCTATAGTTATTTTTAGCTACTTTCTATACTTATATAAATTATTAGGACCTTCTAGCCTTACTATTACCTAATTAGCAATTAACGCTAGATCTAAGATTTACTATATTCTATTTCATCTTCGCTACCGTTATCTAAAAGACTAAATTAATATAAGACAGCGTATCTTATATTTCCCCTAATATATATTTATATATAACTAACCTAAAGTATCTTTATAATCTACTAAAAGAGCCTTTAAACTAGTTATAAGCCGAAAAGTTACTATATAGAGATTAATAGTTTAAAGTAATAAAGAAGGAAATCGATTAGTATATAAATCTAAATATTTAAAAGGTTATTAAGAGAAATAGTATTGTATATAAACCGTTACCTTTTAAATAGGTATTTCGATATAAATTAACGGAAGACGGATTACTTTTATCTTTTAAAGTATATATTTACGCCCGGGGGAACCTTTAAAAGGATAGTATAATAGATATATATATAGTAACTCTTATAGCCCGAACGTTCCGAATACTTATAGTAATTACTATTATAAAGAACCTTTAGATTAATTAAATAAATATTAAAGGAGTATTTTTAAATACTAATAGAGGAGGATTAGATAATATCTATTACGAATTATTAGATAGTTTTAACTCCGATAAATCTAAAGTAATACTCTTAATTAAAATACTCTATAATCTAAAAGATTCTCTACTTATCTAGTATAAGTAATTCTATATTACTCTTAAGAAGATCGGGATAAACCTATCTATAAAGGAACCCTATATATTTAAAACTAAGGATAAAAAGATTACCTTACTCTTTTATATCTATAATATACTCCTCTTCTATCTTAAAATATCTTAGGATAATACTCTTAAACTTAAAAATAATATTATAAATATCTATAATATTAATAATTAGGGGCCCGTATAATAGTTTCTAAGCGTTTATATTGTTTAAGACTAAAAGTAATATACTATCTAACTTATTTATAATACTTATATTAAAAAGGTAGTTAAGAAGTTTAATCTAGCCGATAATAAAGTATTCTTACCTTGTATTTCTCTTCCTTCTATTATTAAACTTATTAAATATATTAACAAAGCTATTAAATTAAATATTAAAATCTATTAGGAGAAGATTAGATCGATCCTCTATACTGTTATAATAATTAGACTAGATATAGCTTTTATATACTTATTTCTCTCTCGCTTCCTTATAAATCTAAGTCCAGCTTATTATTAAGCTATAGAATAGGTTATATAATACCTATATACTATACGTTTTCTTTCTATTTGGAATAATCCTTGCCTGTATCCCTGATACTGGAAGTCTCTGTGAATTGTATATTAGCAGATAAAGGAGGTATTACCTTCAGTTCACGTGCTGAACAATATCAAGTACGTTTTGCTATCTGTATCGATTATCGATGCAATAGATCAAGAGGGATTACCCCATCTATTCTTAAAGAGATTCACTTATCTTAAGAACGATACTTAGATTCACAACTAAAGACTATAAGGAAACTATCTAAATTGAAGTGCTGAACTCCTATCCTTATATCCTTCCGTTATTCTTATATCTAAGTTAGTTTATCTTCTAGACCGTTAGAGTCGAAGCCGACTTCTTCGGTCTATCCCTATAGTCGTTAGGACCGCTAGCGGTCCTATCGGTCCTTATCTTCTTATCTTATATAACCCTAACCCTTAGTAATAATATAAGAAATCCTATCGGTCCGTTAAGGTTCCGATCTTATACTATATTATATTAGCCTATTCCTATAACCTATAAGGTCGTAGGTTATAATATTATCTCCCTTCTAGTAGTCTTTATCCCTAAAGACTTGTTTTTATAATCCGTAAGTGGTCCTGCCTGATATTCTTACTTGGATCCTTCCTTCCTAATTTAGTATAACTTCTAGAGTTATAAAGTCTCGTTATCGTAAGACTAAGCAGTCTTCTTCTCTTTAGTTATTAGTATTCCATCGTTTATCCGAAATACCTACTTATTCCTACTACAAGGGTTATAAGATCTCCTATCTAGCTTCCGAAGAGGATTCTTCTCGTTACGCTAAGTATATCCGTAATAAGCGAGGAAACTACAATATATAGGGCTTAACTCCTACCCAGATACAGAAAATTACTTATTAATACTCTCTATTAGAAGCTAAGCTAGATAAAGCCGAAGAGGCTGCGATAGAAGCGAATGCTTATATTCTGCAGTTACGTAAGTAACGTCGTATTTAGGCGGATAAAATAGCCCGTACTATTCGTCGTAAGCTCGATACGATTAAGGAGTTGGATCGTATAGAGGCGGAGGAGCTGGAGAGGGAGCGCTTAGCCGCCGAGGCTAAGCATCGTAATATAGAGCTAGCTGTTCCCGAGGGCCCGTTACCCGAGGGTTTTATTTCTATATCGCTAAATAACTTTAATTAGTCCGGGGTAGTTTCGCTATTATCTCCGTCGGATTTCCTAGTTAAAAGTCGTAGAGAGGGTTCTTCTAATTCCTAATCTTTTAAGTACTAGAGTATACTTATATTAGTCCTATTAGGTCTTAAGCTTTTAGCTTTCTGCCACGGTACGTATCCACCTTTCGTTATATCTTTGATTTTAGTCCTGGTTTGCGGTATCCGTAGCCGGTTACTAACTTAATAATAACTTCCGGGTGTATTTTTCTCCATTCGTCGAGTACGTTCTGATAATTATCTAGATTGCTTATCGGTTCCCAAGTGTTTTCGCTATCTGGGTAGTTTTTCTATTTTACTAGGACTAGTCGTACGCCTAGTCGTTCGTCTACGATTCTTTCAACTTTATATTCTAGTTCTTAAATATTTTTATCTAGTTCGAGCGATATTTCGACTAGGATATCTGCTAGTACCGGTTCTAAGAGGGAAATATAAAAGACTGGGTATATTTTTATAGTTAGAAGTAGATCGAGTTTATAGTTAAGATCTAAAATCTTTATCTTAATTTTAAATAATCCGAGTTTCTTATAATCGAGTTTATCGTTTAGTCTCTTAGTTTTAATATTTTTACATTTAAGGTAAACTTTATCTCCCTTCTAGAGGATTAGTCCCTTAATCCTTTTCTAATTAGTATACTTAGTTATTTATTCTAATATAAAGACTAGTTCCTATTAGATTTCTTCTTAAATCCTTTTAATATTTTACGCTATTTATTCTACCGATACTATAGTTACGCCTAGAATAGTATCGTAATATACAGATAATTCTCTGCTATATACTGCCTTAAATAGTAATACTTTTATTATTAATATTCGTGCACTATTATATACGAACTAAGCCATTAGTAGAAGTTTAACCTAATTATCTTACTACTTGTTAATATAGTGCCGAAGGTATTATTCAATAATTTAGTTAATTCGTTCCGTTTATCCGTCTAACTGCGGATAATATACCGTAGATAATTTCTATTTTGCTCCGAGGTATTTTATAAGTAAGCTCTAGAAATATAATATAAACTTAGTATCTCGATCTAAGATAATTTCTTTAGGTATCCCGTAATTTCCGATAATATATCTGAGGAATATATATACTAAGTCCGTTACGGTACTAGCCTCTTTAATAGGTAAAAAGTAAGTATACTTGCTAAGTCTATAAACTACTACTAAGATATTATCGTAATATATTATAGTTAAGGGTTCTCGTAAGCGTAGTAGCTTAGTAATAAAGTCTAAGCTAATAGATTACTAAATAGCTATAGGTATTAGTAGAGGTTTTAGTAGTCCGTAAGGCTTATATCGTTCCGTTTTATTCTTCTTATATATATCGCAATTTCGTATAATATTCTCGACTCGTTTCTTAAGTCCTAGAGGGTTCTATACTCTCTTAATTCGATCGTAGGTTACTGCTAATCCTTAATATCCGTATACTTTAGCAGAGTACGTATCTCTAATATAGTCGTCTTTTTCTTATTCTATTATATTAGCGAAGTCTAATATTCTTCCACTAATTCTAATTATAGCGTTAAGTTCCTTAAACTCTATTATAAGATTACCTTCTAAGTCTTCCTTAAAGAGTTTAAGGTAATCCTTAGGGTCCTTACCCTAATATTCTAATCGTCTATTAAGAGCGTCTGCTTATTAATTTTCTTTACCTAGGCGGTAGATAATCTTAAAGTCGAATTACGATAGGAATTCGTACTATCTAACCTGCCGTTTATTAAATTATTTAGTTATCGTAAATACCTGCAAATTCTTATAATCCGTAAATACTAAGATCTATTTCTTTACTCCGATAAGGTATCGTTACTATTCTTTAAATACCTTAACGATTACTATAAGTTCCTAATCTGGCGTTCCGTAGTTAAGTTCTGGTCCGTTTAGTTTCTTACTAAAGTTACTAACGATTTAGAGTCTTCCTTAGTCGTCTTGTTAACCGAGTTATCCGCCGAGTACGTAATATAATACGTCTATTTCGACCTTAAATTCCTTAGTTAGGTCTATATCCGTAAGTATTAGTTCTAACGTAACCGCTATCTTAAGCGTATTATAAGCTTTCTATACTTCTGGTATCTATTTAAAGACCCTATCTTTACGTATAAGTTCTATAAGTAGTATTGCTATTCCGCTATAGTTCCTAATAAACTATCGATAAAAGCTAACGTATCCGAGAAATGCCCTAATATCCCTAACGTTGGCGGGTACTGGCCAGTCCTTAACTGCCTATACTTTATCTTTCTATATCTTAATATATCCTGGTGTAATAGTATATCCGAGGAAATTAACTTACTATACGTTCTATTCGTATTTTTCTGGGTTAACTAAAATCTTATTATCCTAAAGTCGTTAAAGGATTATATATACGTACTTCTTATATTCTTCTAATATTTCCGAGTAGATTAAGATATCGTCGAGGTAGGCGATAACGAAGACGTCGAGGTATTCTCGTAAAATATTATTA